>JAWQEG010004243.1:0-21118 GCA_033782935.1 Petrolisthes cinctipes
CAGATTTCTCCAGTTTCTTCATGTCCGGGTTGTTGTTCTGACCGAGAGAAAAATGTCGTAACTTTTGTGACACATTAACGGAGACAGGTATGTAAAGACTCCGATGTTCTCAGGAGTTAACAGTGTGATGTAATGCTTGTCTTTCATCTGAGATTCTCCTTTTCCTTTGAATTCATATAATGTGAAGGAGAGGTGAACGCATCGCTATAAGGAAGAGTGCCTTAATCTAGTCATAGTTTCTGTTTTATATAGTATCATAGAGTATTTCGTACATTTTTTTCCATAGGACATTTTCCAAGATGTCACAAAACGTATCATAATTCACCCAACAGACAAACACATAAACTATAACATACATACGGTACTACCACCCATAACCCCCATCCCACTCAACCCAACACAACACAACATTCATTCCATCTTGCAGCCTGACTACCCCAACCCATAACCCCATCCCACTCAACCCAACGCAACCCAACACAACATTCATCCCACCTTGCAGCCCTGACTACCCCAACCCAGAACCCCCCATCCCACTCAACTCAACCCAGCACAACATTCATTCCACCTTGCAGCCCTGGCCTACCCCGACCCATTGGCCCCAACACCCACAAATTTCAGCCTCTCGCCCTAATATGTAAATCATCAGGACCATTAAAGACCAGAGAGATAGTATGTAGTACCTCGTCCGGGACCCCTTTAAAACACTCCCCACTGGTTCCATTATTTACTAGTTCCTCGTGGTATGTACAAGGGCAATGGGTAGTGGTCACATATTTGCATTTTTATGGATGTTCTTGTTCAATTTGATTTGCTTAAATGTGATCTTATCTAAGCAAAATCTAGGGAAATGTAATCTACCAAGGCAAAGTAAACCTGAACAAATCTATCCTAACATGATAGGACTTAGTCTAGCCTAAACGAACCTTATTATCATCACCTGATCTAAGCTAAGCTAACCTAACCTAACATAACATGATAGGACTTAGTATAGCCTAAACGAGCCTTATTATCATCACCTAATCGAACCTAACCGAACCTAACCAAACCTAAACTACTTTAAAGAAGCCAAGCCTGACCTGACCTAACCAAAGCGTACCTAATGCAAATGACGTGGCTTCTCCTACTAAAGAAAATTCCCCTACCATGAGCAACTTGGGAACAATACCTCTTTGCTCACTCTGGTAAAAAAAAAGGGGGGGTGGTGGGGGTGGATGATAGACGGTGGAGGGGGTTAAAGGGGGATCATTATAGCAAGAGATAATGGTTGGGTCGGCCCATAGAAAACACGTTACGGTTTTAATCTCTTTTTTTTTTTCCTTCCTCTTTCTCTCTCACTCTTTCTCGTTCGCTTGTTTCCCAGAGAATGAACAGAGAGAGGGCTGTAAAAAGAAATAATACATTGACCTCTGGGTTGATGGTAGTGATGGTGGTGGTAGTGGTGGTGGTGGTGGTGGTGGTGGTGGTGAGGGAGTTCAGGAAGGAGGAGGAGGATGAAGGAGGAGGAGGATGAAGAAGGAGATGAGGTGGCTGATATATATACCGTTCAAGAGGAAGTAGTGGTAAAGAGGACGACGACGACGAGGTAATGAGGACGTGTACGAGGAAAAAAATAAAAGGGAAGGAGGGACATGTAGGAAGGAAGAATGTATAAGGGATCAGATGAATATAACTGAAGTAGAGAAAGAGAACAGATCTGATGAATTAAGAAGAGAGAAAGAGATGATTTGGAAGGAGATGGAAAATGTATAAAGAGAGAAAAAATATAAAGGGACAAGAAGAATGAATGTGGTAGAGAAAGAGAGAGGAACTGAAGAAAGAAAAAAAAAAGGAGAGATGTTTTGGTGAAAAAAAGAGAATTGAGGAACGACGAGGAAGGAATGAGAGAGAGAGAGAGAGAGAGAGAGAGAGAGAGAGAGAGAGAGAGAGAGAGAGAGAGAGAGAGAGAGAGAGAGCGAGATAGGTAGGTAAAGCATGAAGGAAAATGGAAATAATAATAATAATAAATAATAAATCAAGAGACACCAAAAGGGGAATAAGAATGAGAGAGAAATAAGGAAAGGGAAGGATAATAGGATGAGAGAGTAGATGACAGATGATACATACGACATAGATGAATAAAAAAAAAACACACACACACACACACACACACACACACACACACACACACACACACACACACACACACACACACACACACACACACACACACACACACACACACACACAACAGAGAGAGAGAGAGAGAGAGAGAGAGAGAGAGAGAGAGAGAGAGAGAGAGGATAGGTGTAACAGTAGTGGCCGAGACGGGGAAATAAACAATAGCAACCTTATCTCCCGTGTTATCAGTGAGAAAGTTCCTGTTACCTGAGGGAGGAGCAGGCAAGGAAGGAAGGAGGAGGAGGAGGAAAAGAAAGGAGAGAAGGACACAGAGAAGAGGAGGAGGAGGAGGAGGAGAGGGGGATGAGGATGAGGAGAGGGAAGAGGAGGAGGAGGAGAGGGGGATGAGGAGGAGGAGAGGGGGATGAGGAGGAGGAGAGAGGGATGAGGAGGACACAGAGAAGAGAGGGTAAAGAGGAAGAGGAGAGAGGGGGAGGAGGAAGACACAGAGAAGAGAGGGAAAAAAAGAGGGAGAAAATAGAAGAGGGTAGAGGAGGAAGATGAGGAGGAGGGGCAAGAAAATAGATGAAGAGAAAAAGGAAAAAAGTGATGGTGAGAGAAGTTGATGAAAGCGAAAACGAAATATTTGGATGAAAAGTTAACGACAGAAACTAATAGAAAAATAACAAAAACAAAAAAAATGATAAAGTACAAGGGAAGAGAGAGACACTAAAAATTTAATTAGTGCAGAAGATATAACATAGAAAGAAGAGATAGACAGTAAGATTAAAACGGGATGAGAGAGGGAGAAAGGGTGATGGAAGGGGAGAAAGGGTGAGTGATGAGTGGGAGGGAGAAAAAGGGGAGTGAGTGATGAGTGGGAGGGAGAGAAAGGGAGGTGAGTGATGAGTGGGAGGGAGAGAAAGGGAGGTGAGTTATGAGTGGGAGGGAGAAAAAGGGGTTGAATAATGAATGGAAGGGAGAAAAAAGGGGGGTGAGTGATGAATGGGAGAGAGAGAAAGGGAGGTGAGTGATGAGTGGGAGGGAGAGAAAGGGGGGGGGGTGAGTGATGAATGGGAGGGAGAGAAGGGAGGTGAGTGATGAGTGGAAGAGAGAGAAAGGGTGGTGAGTGATGAATGAAAGGGAGAGAAAGGGTGGTGAGTGATGAATGAAAGGGAGAAAAAGGGGGGGTGAGTGATTAATGGGAAGTTGAGAAAGGGAGGTGAGTGATGAGTGGGAGGGAGAAAAAGGGGGGTGAGTGATGAGTGGGAGGGAGAGAAAGGGGAGTGAGTGATGAGTGGGAGGGAGAGAAAGGGGAGTGAGTGATGAGTGGGAGGAGAGAAAGGGGGGTGAGTGATGAATGGGAAGTTGAGAAAGGGAGGTGAGTGATGAATAGGAGGGAGAAAGGGGGATGAGTGATGAGTGGGAGGGAGAAAGGGGAATGAGTGATGAGTGGGAGGGAGAAAAGGTAACTGATGAGTAATGAATGGAAGGGAGAAAAAGGGGGATGAGTGATGAGTGGCAGGGAGAAAAGGTGACTGATGAGTGGAATATATTAAGATCTACCGTATATATAGTAAACATAGATTATGTGGGAAATTTAGTGGTGGCTACTAATTCCTCCAAAGTATGTTTTCAGGAATATAATAATTGGAGGTCTGTGGCCTGAAATAATTTGGAGAAAATCAGTTGTTCCAGATGAACCATTAATTTTTATTATTATTATTATTATTATTATTATTATCATTATTATTATTATTATTATCATTATTATCATTATTATTTTCATTATTATTTTCATTATTATTTTCATTATTATTATTATCATCTTTATTATTATTATTATTAATTTATTTTATTAATGTATTGTATTGGGGTTTATGGAAGGTGCTTGCTGCCACTTTTTAAATAGTCTGTGTTCAGTTCAGTGACGAGAATCGAACTTAGGACCAGAGGGTAGGTAGCGATAAAACCAACCCAGGTGCTTCTGAAGAGGGGGTGGGGGGTGCGATGAGGGAGAGTGGGAAGGAGGAGGGGGTGAAAGAGAGTGGGTAGGAGGAGGGGGGGTGAGGGAGAGTAGGCGGAAGGAGTAGAAGGGGTGAGAGAGAGAGAGAGAGAGAGAGAGAGAGAGAGAGAGAGAGAGAGAGAGAGAGAGAGAGAGAGAGAGAGAGAGAGAGTGGGCGGGAGGAGGGGGAATGAAAGGTAAGGAAAGTGGGCGGAAAAAAACAAAACAGAGAAAAAGAGTGGGCGGTAGGAGAGAGAGAGAGAGAGGGGGAGTGACAGGAAAGAAAAGTGGGCGGTAGGAGAGAGAGGGAGTGACAGGGAAAGAAAGTGGGTGTGAAAAAATAAGGAAAGAGAGAGAGTGGGCGGCGGGAGGGAAGGAGAGAGTTGAGTGACAGGAGCGAGAGGACCGAGTGAGGCAGGAACAGCAGGGTGGGAGTGACAGGAGCGAGAGAGGGAAGAAGAGAGGGAGTGATAGGAGCGAGAGAGGGAAGAAGAGAGGCAGTGACAGGAGCAAGAGAGGGAAAGAGAGTGGGCGGCGGGCGGGAGCGAGAGGAGAGAGGGAGTGACAGGAGCGAGAGGAGAGAGAGGGAGAGAGGGAGTGACAGGAGAGAGGGAGTGACAGGAGAGAGGGAGTGACAGGAGCGAGGGAGGGAAAGAGAGGGAGTGACAGGAGCGAGAGGAGAGAGGGAGTGACAGGAGCGAGAGGACCGAGTGAGGCAGTGACAGGAGCGAGAGAGGAGAGAGAGGGAGTGACAGGAGCGAGAGGAGAGAGGGAGTGACAGGAGAGAGGGAGTGACAGAAGCGAGGGAAGGAAAGAGAGGGAGTGACAGGAGCGAGAGGACCGAGTGAGGCAGGAACAGCAGGACCGAGTGAGGCAGGAAAGGAAAGAGGGAGTGACAGGAGCGAGAGGAGAGAGGGAGTGACAGGAGCGAGGGAGTGAGAGGAAAGAGGGAGTGAGAGGAAAGAGGGAGTGACAGGAGCGAGAGGACCGAGTGAGGCAGGAACAGGAGGGCGGCGGCAGTGGTCCCGTTAGAACAATTGAAGAAACTTGAAGAATTCCGCCTAGTCACTTGGTATTCAACCTTGCAACCGGTCCGTATCCCTCCCCTTCCTTACCTCCCTCCCTCCCTCTCTCCCTCCCTTAGTGTCCAGCCCTCTCTCTCCCTCTCCCTCTCTCCGCGTCCGGCCCCCTCTCCCTCTCCCTCCCTCTCTCCGTCAGCGTTCGATCCTCTCTCTGCCTCTCCCTTCCTCCCTCTCTCTCCGTCAGCGTTCGGCCCTCTCTCTGCCTCTCCCTCCCTCTCTCCCTCCTTCAGTGTCCGGCCCCCTCTCTCTCTCTCCCTCTCCCTCCCTCTCTCCGTCAGCGTTCGGCCCTCTCTGCTTCTCTCCTCCCTCCCTCTCTCCCTCCTCTCTGTCTATAAGCCTCTGTCTGACCCTCCCCCTCTCCCTTCCTCTTTACGTTAGACTCTCCCTCACTCCTTCCTCCTCCTCCCTCCTCCTCCTCCTCCTCCTTCCTTCCCAGCGTCCGGGTCTCCTCTTTTCATTTCTTCCTTCCAAACTTCCACATTTTCATCCTTCCTTTTACTCTCCATCCATGCAGTCCCCTTTTCTTCTCTACTTTTCCTTCATCCTACTTTTTTCTGCACCTCCTTTCCTTCCTCGTATGTACTCTTCAACCAGCCTTTACTTACTCCTCTTCTCTCTACTTTTCCTTCATCTTACTTTTTCTGTACCTCCTTTACTTGCTACTTCTCCTTCCTCGTATGTACTCTTCAACCAGCCTTTACTTACTCCTTCTCTTCTCTACTTTTCCTTCATCCTACTTTTTCTGTAGCTTCTTTCCTCGCTTTATTCTCCTTCCTCGTACTCTTTAAACCAACCTTTTCCTTCTCTTCCTTTGGTCCAATTCTTTCGCTGCTTCTCCTTCTTCCTCCCTTCTCTTTTTCTCCTACCCTCGTTCCTCTCTATTACTCCTTCCTCCTATATGGCCCCCTCACCGTCCTACCCTCCTTACCTTTTACTCAAGTGATTTTATTTTGTCACCTAAACCATGCGAACTGTCCACTAAAATCTGTCAAACTGGTGAGGAGGAGGAGGAGGAGGAGGCCAGGCAAGAAGGAGAGGAAGGGAAGACTCTGGCTGGATGCGTTAAGGAGAAGGAATACATGAATGAGAGAGAAAGATTAGGGAAACAAAAAATATTATATCAGGAGACTCCATGGGAAGGAGGACGCATTCGTAGGGGAGACAAAATTTAGGCATAATGGAGGAGGGGGAAAAGACGACGTAAAAAGACTTGATAAGACGAAAAATTTCCTTGACCTCGTTGATCTCCCTTATTGGTCATTAGAGTGCTATTTTGATTCCTCCTAGATAGACCGAGGCAGGCAAGTAGTCCAACTGTTAAGGACTTGTTGAAAATATAGGCAGGTGGGTGGCCTCCTAGTTAGGTATGCACTTTTCGTAGGCCCCATGATAAAAAATATATATCGTCAGGGCCAACAGGTGATTTGGTGGTGCTTAGGTTGATCAGCCTACTACTCACTTCGCCTTCAGTGCATTGAATAGTTTCTCATCACACTCTTATGCTTGCCTAACTCTGGTATGCAAGACTCATTTATTTCTTTATATATATTTTTTATTTATTTATTTTTATTTTATTTTTATTTTTTTTTGCTGACACTGATGAGAAACTATAATCTAGAACTTCGGCAATTTCTTTGATCAGTCTCTCAAATCACCTTTGCATTATTCCGGCCATTATTTTTTACATGCTTGTCTGTCTGTCTGTCTAAACCTTCCTATCTTCAGCTTTTTCTTCTCTCCTCTTCTTATCTTTCAGTCTCTCACCTCCTCTATTCATTATTTGTGCCCCCACCCCTCTTCTACTGACTCCTGTACTCCATTTCCACCCTCCGTACCTACATTCATTCATCCTGGCATCCGGCAACACAGCCACCCACTTTCTAAATCCTCTCACAAGACGGTAAAAATAATCTCTGGTCACCCGAATTGTTGTAAAAGTCTGGGGGCGATTTTTCTGTTTACAACTTCCGGCTAACGTGACCTGACCGCCTCCCCCCCCCGCTCACCCACCGTTGCTGCCCCCCTTCCACCACCCCCATCACCACCTCTTATCTCCACCAGTCATTCACTTGGCCCCTCCACACACACAAACGCACACATACTGTACATACCCATGGATTTCTCCCCCTCAAAATAATAATATCTTACAGAATCTCTACTTTTTTGCTTCTCCTTTTCCATTATCCTCGTCTCCTTTTCCATCTTTTTTTTTCTCTCTCTTTGAATCTTTATAAAATTAATTCTTCCCTGCACACGAGAACCCCCCAAAAATAAGGTGCCCCTAACTCTAGGAGGCCTCATTACCACATATGGGGTTGAGTAAACAGACCACGACTGGAGAGGATACGAAACCTAAGCCAATACAAACAAAAGTAGAGAGTGGAGTACAGATAAAAAGAACAACTTTCTGCATCACACAACCAGTAGTAGCCAAGGCCGGTATTCACAAAAGATCTTAATTAAGAGTTTGGACTTGTTCGTATGTTTGCAATACTGACCTCACCCTAGTGTTTCAAGTTCATTTCGAAACTGTGAATTGTTTTTGCTATTCAGTTTGTATGAGCTGTTGTTATGATTTCGAAGCAGTGTCGGGTACTATGGGTCCTCGCCAGGAATAAAATTTTAAGATAAGAGTGAACTTTGCTTTTGTAAATACGGGCCCAGAATTGCTTTAGGGGTGTTCACTATTCTAAATGATACCAATAAGGAGACATTCTCTTGTTGGCAAATTGGATGGCTACCGATTGCTTCTAATTATGCTATGAAACAGACGCCCTCAATGATACTGTCTAATATCGAGGACCTGATGTTTCTTGGCATAGTTTGGAGGAATCAAGACCTTCCAGTTCACCAACAAAAGAATCTCCCCTTAACGTACACTCGCAATCCAATATATGTATCCAGGCTTGCTTCGAATAACCTGATCGAGTATTAAGCAAGCTCAAGCAAATATGAAACAGGATAAGTGTTGTAATTGGTTCACTAGTATGTCAAATGATTCGTAACTTCAACAAGACCTTGATACATATTTTGGATTGCGAGTGTACACTAATGCAGGACTCCAGAGGGGCACCCGAACAGAGGGAGCATTCTGGTAGCCCAAGAAAATAAATTTATTGTATCACTCACTGGTGTGTAGGGGTAAGTGTTAGTGATGTGTATAAATAAGGTGTCGTCATCTATTTGGGTAGAAGGAAAGCTACGGTACCAACATCTCCACGAAGCTCCACTGTCTCGGGGCCTCACAAGAGTCACGGGCTACTAACAGCCTACAGTCCCGAGGTTGAGGTATAAAAAAAAGGAGATTCATCTAGTCATTCCCTTTCCAGAGACCCAAGCTTCGGCCTGGTTTGGCAAAGTCTAATTTGTTCGCTTTCTTTAATAGGCAACCAAAGTTCGAGTGGTTAAGGTTTGATACAGTAACCATTGCTAGAGAGTGACATCATCCTGCTCGGCAATGAAGAGTTCCTCCAGCCTCTGCTCCATTGAACTGATAATTGTTACCAATACTATAGGCTTGCTCATCAGTGATTAAAATGTTTAACATGTATAACCTCACTCCTTCCAATCTCTCCCATAATAAATAAACTCTCCCTTAATCGCCTTCCCCTCCCTCCCTCCCTTTCCCTTTTCTCTCTCACCCTCTCTTTCTCTCTCCTTCCCTCTCCATCAGGCACAACTGTAATACCAGTAGCGTGTAATGAATGAATGAACGAGGCGTGGGAACTTCATTCAAGCATCCTACCTCATAACTGCTTTCTCATACTCAGCATCACACTACCTTTGTTTTGTTCCTCTTCATTCATTCACTACATCTATTACATGTTGACTTGGTGTTATTGACTGGTGCTCACGCCTTTCATTTGCTGATTAATTAAGCCCAGTGTTAATCAACTTCTTTCACGTGCACTCAATCAAGATGCCGACTCACTGAACTCACACACGTTCTCCTCTTCGTACAATATATACTAATTAATGATGATGTGAGTTTTTCCCCGCGTGTTTTATATGAAGACAAGACAGTATTCATTAGCTTCCTCAACTCACATCATCATCATCATCATCATCAATATTATTTTTCGTGTATTAAAAAATAGTTGGGTTAAACTTTCTGGTACTGGATATTTTTTAACTCTAGTATTGCTCCGGACAAAAAATATTGAAGAAACAAAAATAATAATATACGGTACAATATCTTTTCCGTGTATTTACAAGTTGATGAAAAGTAGTTGGAACGAAACTTATGCACGAGACAATCTGTTTAACTTAAAAGTCACAGTTACAGTACAATCTGAAACTTTATCTATTAATTAACTTAAGAGGATACAATAGAAAAACAGAACAATGAAGGCCAAAATACATCAGGGTAGAAAATTATCATGACCACCAGTTCTTTACCACAATATTGACACAGTATGAAAACAACATTATAGGAAGCGAAAGTCAACATGGAACACACATTTTTGGTGATTAACTCCATCGGATGAAGTTCCCAGGAGTGATAATAATATAAGGGCTCATCATTTTAGAACTCATATCGAAGAGGGACACACACACAACAGGACACAGAAACTATATAGGATTCAGCAGGGTATAACAGACATAGGACACAGAAACTATATAAGATTCAGCAGGGTACATACAATATATATACATGTGTCAGCAGGGTAAGGTTCAGAAGGGTAGAGAGGTGTTCAACGAGGGCAGTAAATATAACCCAGGAGGTGAAAGCAGAGCAGACCAGAACAAGGTCATCAATTATCCAATCATTGTCTCATTTAAAAACTGGATCGACAAATGGAGACCTTAAGGAGAGCAGTGGCGTATCTACCAACCACATACAGTGTCTCTTACGTCGCTGCTGCTTTAAAAGATCGTGGGTCTTCGCAGTGGGATACGAACAATCCTGCCTGGGTGGTTTTAGGTCACATCTCTTATGAAAAACCTACTGAATTTAACGGGGATATGAATTTGTTGACGGGTTGAGAGGTATACTGGTTTTAAGCCAAGTATGAGGAGCCTCTAATTCATCTTCATAATGATCGCCCTATTAAGATTGATTTAGGCTACAAGAATGATTACGTAGACATATCACACTCAATTTAAAAGATTATTTGTAAAGTATGTACTCTCCTAGAATTCCACACCATTGCCAGGGTATATAAGTGTCGTTTATATTTACGTAGTGATCTTTGACCATCAACTGAACCAGGATCAGTGAAGTAGAGAATTATTAGAGGTTTTTAAAAACAAGGAGACGAAGTTCTGTGAGTTAACTTGTGCGGATTTGTCAGTGTCAGGAAGACTCCTCGCTTTCTTGCACGTCTGTTTGTGTGTGTGTGCAAGGTGGAGAACACCTGAAAGGTTATGTATGATTGGCACTTGTAGGAAAAACAGCGAAAAAGAATAAGGGATGAATGTGTATCCAAGATGGATTAAAAATAGCAAAAGTATAGAAAGGAAATAAGGAGCTAAGAAAAGACTGGATAAACAGTACCAAATAAAAATAAAAGTATCAAGTTCAAACTAAGGGAAGTGGGCGAAGCAGAACCCTTATAGTCTTCAACATACTGTAAGCCTTATGTGGTTATCAGCCTTCATTACCCTCGTGCACGATACAGGTGTAAATCTGTTCTAACCACCGTGGATGTTTTAAGTATTGGTATTCGGTTAACATTCCCTCCTGGTGAACCATTTATGTACTACCGTTAATTAAAACCATATTAACCTTAAGGGGGTGCGGGAATAGGGGGACAGGCTTGGGGGGGTTGGGGGTGCGGGAATAGGGGGACAGGTTTGGGGGGGGTAGAAAGCCTGTCCCCTATTCCCGCACCTCCCTAACCAACCCACCCCCTCAAAGCCTGTCCCCCTACTCCCGCACCCCCCAAAACCCCCCCGACCCCCCTAAACCCCCCCCCCAAGCCTGTCCCCCTATTCTCGCACCCCCTTAATATTAAATGAATAACATGAACTTGGTTATATGCACACACACAAAAATTAGAGTATATTATTTATTGAAATATCATATAATATAATAGTGTAGGTAATATAAATATGGGACTGTTCGTGTTACAATTACTTTTTTTATTTATAATTTACACACAAGCTTGTTAGGAATTTGTTCTGGTCAATATAAATTCGTTACTAGGAATTATCTGGCCCACCCCAATTTAACATGAGAGAAACAAGGGCTATCTATAATTTTGCACAACTGTTGATTTTTAGGATTGAAAATATGAGAAACTTAGCTTTTATTTTTTTTGTCAGATCACTCGTGTGTAAATATTTCCTAACCACAATCACAGTCAGTCAGTCAGTCTGTCTATCTGTCAGTCAAAGTGCCAGTCATGTTCCTCGCTCACTCCACGGTCGACCAGGAGGGGTTAGAAATTATGGCTCACGACTGGACATAATTATCTCTTTATGCGGTCATGGCCAGTATCCGTTTCTAAGTTAGCATTTAATGTGGTATAGTTATGCATGGATTTGTAAACTATGTATGTATTAATAATTTACTGTTCATGCATTTAATACTTTCTATATAATTTCCTTGTGCGTTTTTAATAACAAACAAGGTGTTACTTTCTATCTGTTTTCTATCTGTTTTTCCAACCGTGAAAACACCCGGTGGAAGTGGTGGGTGGGGAGGAGCCTTGTCCTTTATCTATCCTTTCCTTCAAAACGTAGTCCAGATTAGCGTAGTTAAACAGGGAACCTCGTAAAATGCCACTATGGGCCTCCTGTTGTCTGTACTTCCTTTGTATTCCTTTGTATTGTGTATGGTCCATTAATCTATAAAGAAACACACAAGGTTGTTAAGGTGGTAATTCGTTTTTGGTACATTGGAGTGCCTTGATTCCTCCAAAGTATGCTAGGAAACAGGACCAAAAAGAGCAAAAATAATGGCGTTCTGTTGCTTGGAATAGATTGGAGGATTAAGTTGCTCCAGAATTACCAACACAAAACTTCCCCCTTAATGAGACACATATTAAGGAATTCAGGATACTTCATTTCGTCGAGAAAATCAGGACCACTTAATTAACCCTACCGAGTGTTGGAATATGAGCAGCGCAACCACCAACTGTGTGTTCCAACTCCCCGATATTAAATACTGAAGAAAATTAATACAAGGTGATGAAGACTGACGTGCCGAGTTATGAAAAGGGAAACACCTCATTAGATCACAATCAGTTCACGAGAAGGTTATTGCTCACCTGCCCAGTAATCAGCAATATGCGAAGAAAGTTCGTATATTTTATTTTTCGTATTGGCTACGTATATTATTTCGTGTTGAAGGAAGGAGGAGACAATTTATGAGGTGATATGTTAACAAAATATGACTAATAAAGGCGGAAGCAAAATAAAGCACGTAAGTTGATGGACAAGAGAAAATACGTGAAGGCAGGAATAAAAAAAAAATAATAGAAAAAGCGGGCGCAAAAGCCAGAGAAATATATATTGAAAGAGAAAGAATTAATCTATACGATGATAATAAAATAAAATGAGAAACTTGAACTGACTAGATCTACCCCATGATTGAAATGAGAAACTGATGACAGAGGAGAGGCAACACGAACGAGTCAAAAGAGCAGAACAAAAGAGATGAGGATAAGAAGATACAATACAATCAACGCCATTATCGAAAGTGAAAGTGAGACACACGAGGAAACCTTGTACAAGCCGGAACTGGAGTAGGCTACTGGCAGCTCCTGGGGCCATGATGACTGTACAAGCGAAAGGAATAATATCTGAAACAAAAAAATTCATATACCTAACATCACATTATGCTGCTCTACATGATAACCTCTCAGCATATAATACAGAGAAACTCACTCTAGGCAATATATATAACATTGGTTGTCGTCTCCATGGCTTCATAGATAAATGAATAGAGAAATATTTTAAATCAATACCATGTACTGTACATCAAAAAACTATTAAAGGGAAGTAACTGTTGTGGGCAAATTGGAGCACACGTAACCCTCCGAACTCTATCATAAAACACGTCTCTACAGTCTTATGTGGAGGGATTCTGTTGATTGGGATATTTTGGAGGAATCAGAGCCCCCGAATTTCCCACAGCAGGTTTCTTCCCTTAATTAACACACACACACATATATATAGAGACACAATTTAATGGACTCAGAAAACCAGTTAGATAACATTAAAGTATAATGAAAGTAAATATGAAAATGATCATAAAAATGCATTGAATATATAGGTAACAGGATGGAATCAAATATATCCATCAGATACACAACAATATTCGAGATTACAAAAAAAAAGAGAAAACTCCACACGCCTGCCAAAGGTTATCAAATTAATAATGATGTGCACACCGACATCATAACCCCCTCAGAAAAATACCACCCACAATAACCTGACTACGACGGACACCTACAAGCAATTCCCACGAGTGCCGGGAAGAACAGGTGCGGTGTGTCAGGAGGCGGGGCAGGTGTGGCCGAGAAAAACAGGCCCAGTTGTGACGAGATACTGGACGTGCTGTGTGTGTGTGTGTGTGTGTGTGTGTGTGTTCGCCGTTTGTGTGTGTGTGTGTGTGTGTTCGCTGTGTGTGTGTTCGCTGTTTGAATGTGTGTGTGTGTGTGTGTTCGCTGTTTGAATATGTGTGTGTGTGTGTACTATATGTATGTAATATATGTGTACTATTATATATATATATATATATATATATATATATATATATATATATATATATATATATATATATATATATATATATATATATATATATATATATATATATATATATATATATATATATATATGTGTGTGTGTGTGTGTGTGTGTAATATGTATAATTAGTGTGTGTGTTTTCTGGGGTTTAATCAAAACTACATTGCACAGCCACACCCTGACATTATGAAACAAAATAACTTAAGATAGTCGGTCCAATTGTAACCTGCCTGTTAATTAATTTAGTGTACATTTGAACGAATTAATTAATAGTGTAGGTCTAGAGATTAATGTTTTAAGGAAGGATAGGGGTTGAGGAAGGAATTCAGTATGGGATAGAGTGGGTTGGAATATTAAGGGGGTAGTATAGTGTTGGTAAATCTGAAGTAACTGAATCCTCCAAACTATTCCAAGCAACAAACCACCTTTCTTTTTGCTGATATGGTCCTGTTTCCTGGCATACTTTGGAGGGATCAAGGTGCTCCAAAATACCACATGTATACTACCTACCCCCTTATGAGTGGGAAAAAGTAGGTAAGAATAGGTAAGAGTGGGTAAATGCGGGTTCTAGCAATGAGTGGCAATTTCAGTCTAGAGGTGAAAATTTAGAAAAATAGGTGAGTAAGTAGATGAATGTTGAGAGATTAGCTACTCATGTATATATGCAACACAAGTATATTATTCTTGTATATACAACACTGCAACACAGGTATAATATTCTAGGTCAGTCTAGGGATCTTTTTAAAGGTGAAATCCGAGGTTGTCATTCCAGTGAGAGGTCGCGGGCGGTGTAGAGGTGGGAGACAAGCTAACTAGTTGCCTTGTCCACAGATGAAAATGTCAAGTGTGTTATAACCATCCATCCCTTTAAAGGTGAATCTGTCAACTAGTCAGAAGGAGAGTCTACCCATCATTAGTGCACAGGATCAATCAATTAGTCAGTTCAGCAGTGTTAGTTGTTAGTCATTGGGCTTGTCACATTATTAACCATCTTTCGTAACCTGGAAAGCTGTTCAAGTAAAAACCTCTTCCAAGAACAAAACAAAAAAGTCGCCACTACATTCTGTTCTGTCTGTCTGTCTGTCTGTCTGGCTGGTGGGTTGGTTAGCTAGCTAGGAGGCAGACGGGGAGGTACGAAGTAGAAAGTGACGAGTCTATACAGGCGAGCCACCAAACCAGGAGTCGTACGAGGTAGTGTATGTATGTAATATGGTGTATAGTACTGTACAGTCGGCGGCAAAAGTCCTGTCGCCTCACTTGCTTCACCGAGGTACGCGACCTTCATAGACTCGGGATTATTTGGTGTAGAAAACGTGCGTATTTCTCGAGTTCATGAACACTGCCTGTCTCGGTGAAGCAGATGAGGCGACAGGACTTCTGCCGCCGACTGTACAAAAGTCCTGTCGCTTCACTTGCTTCACAGAGGCACGCGATGTTCGAAGACTCGAGATTATTAGGTGTAGAAAACGTGCGTATTTCTCGAGTTCATGAACACTGCATGTCTTGGTGAAGCAGGTGAGGCGACAGGACTTCTGCCGCCGACTGTACATTCGCAATCCAAAATATGCATCCAGGCTTGCTTCGAATAGCCTGATCGAGTAGTAAGCGATCTCAGCAAATATAAAACTGGATAAATGTTGTAATTGATTCACTAGTATGTCAAATGATTCGAAACTTTAACAAGACTTGGACAAATTTTGGGTTGCGAGTGTACAGTCGGCGGCAGAAGTCCTGTCGCCTCATCTGCTTCACCGAGACAGGCAGTGTTCATGGACTCGAGAAATACGCACGTTTTCTACACCTAATAATCCCGAGTCTATGAACATCGCGTGCCTCAGTGAAGCAAGTGAGGCGACAGGACTTTTGCTGCCGATTGTACTACATAAGTTCATTCCTTCAGCCAGCCGTAATATAAGTGAATCACCTGTGGTTCGAACGACTAAGTAACGGAGGATAGATGGCGATCTGTACTTTGTTGTTGTTGGCATCACTGGTAATTCAATCATATAACTGTGGCTGAATGAAGGGATGAACTTTTGTACACCATAGTAAATACGATCACAGTCCAAAAGTTGTATTTACGGCTCGTATTCCTAATAAGCTGATACAGGGCTAATCGAACTTTTACAACAGTTAATTAAGGCAAGAATTGTAGATTAATACATTATTTTCAGTAATGTGTAAGAAGATTCGACAATATTTAAAGAGGCATAAGATAAAAGGATGAGAATGAGCAATAGAAAGAGAAGGAGGCATGTGATAAAACGCTTAAGACTGTATGAAGTAGGAGCCACTGTATAGAATGTTGTGGGTGCACGTGGTGTGGGTATTCCCCCCTTGTTAGAGAGTTAGGATCTAGGCCAGTGTGGGTAGAAATGAGGGAGTGTCAGCTAAGAGCCACCACGGCCTTGGCAATACGCAGAACACACACACTGAACAAAGCGAGACGCTAGTATATAACAAGTTCTTAACAGAGAACAGTTCTTTACCATTTGGAGGATGTGCAATGAATTAAATCATTGTATTCAAAGAGTGACATGATGATATACCTTTGTCGTCTTATTCAACATGGGCATAGCATCAAGGATGTTATAAAGAACAGTACTAATTTGAAGAATGCATTGAAATGATCAAGCTTCATTTCAAGCATTTTATTTGTAGTAATGGAATTTGACGGGACTTTGTGTGGAAGGTGTAGGACCTACTGTTGGTAACATAAAGGCAACACCATCGTAGATGCTTACTGCAAACATATGTGTCTTATGAAAGACATATTTTAATCAGATATCATAATAAGACAGTGATTATGTATACATAATGATTGTTTAATCGTTATCAATGAGTCATCCATCATTAAATCTAAATACGAAAACTTAAAACTAGTTCATGCTGCTGCCAATACTACAAAAATTATGTAAGTGACTACGTAACAAAACATGCAAACTACCAGAATTATATTACACAACTGCTGAGGGTAGACGGAACTAACACGGGATGGGTGTACTGTAGGTGGGCACGGTGGCCATAAAATAAGTTAGGTATCACCGCCAGCAGACAGGTCTATTAGGTACTACTGCCTATCCCTCCCTCGGTCACCATACATCTCTCTCTAGTAGTACCTTCTCTCTCTCTCTCTCTCCTAGTGACTTTACCCCTTACTCCTTCATTAGCACTCTTCTTTCACTACCTGGTACACTCGATCATTAAACCTTTGGGTGGGTGTGTTTATGGCTGACTATAATTACCACCAAATAGCTATACTTGAAAGCTATAAATACTAAACTTGCCATGTACAGTATGTATGTCTGGGTGAGAAAAGTAATATTTTTTTCAGAGGCATTGTTAGGAACGCTGTATCAGTGTACAGTATTAAGGGACCCTGTGATGTAGTCAGAAAATTGGAGATAAATGAGTCCTTCAATTATTACCACGAAACAACAACTATAAGTTACTATATGGAAGGAGTTTGTTTCGTGGCATAGTCAGGAGGAATCAGAAGCCTCCAATTTTCAAACACGATCACAGGGTCCATAAAGAAGTGAAACAAGAAAGCAATATATTACTATGCCTTACACAGGTATGATTCAACAACGTCTGAATGCTATCAAATCCCCCAAAACAATACTATGTTAACGAATTTTTATGACCAATCTTACACATTCGTTACGAAAAGAAATAATTACAGTCTATCCATCTACTAACCTACAGTAACTCCCTAAAACACATTCTTATCTTCAAGCTAATGGTCAAAATAACTTTCCGCCACTTTTGAAAGCCTTGCATGGTTGGGTTGTAAAGAGAAATGAGCTGACCAACAGGCGGGATGGAACTCGGACTCAAAATCTAATGAACAGTAATGGTTGGAGTTGTGGCCTGACGAGCCTTGATATTGGCCAGGTGACTTAAGGGAATAGTATACTGCTGGTGAATTGATGCTGAATGATTCCTACAAAGTAAGCCAGGAAACAGGACCAGATTAGCTATAATAATGGTGTCCTGTTGCTTGGAATAATTTATAGGAATCAGGCAGTTGCTCCAGATTTTCCAACAGTGTACTACCACCTTAACTATCATTACGACTTTTTTCATCAGAGTATTGTAATGGTAACGCAATGAAGCCAAGAGGTCAGATATCAAGACCCGATACAGATAAAAATGTGCATTTTATACTGTCTAATAATAACGAAATGTCAACTACACGTTCAATATATACATCTGTCTGTCTGTCTATCTATCTATGTACAGTAATTTATCTATATCTGCATAATTTTATAGAACTATCCCTGTGTTTCACTCTATTTATCTGTATCTTGTATATATTGAAGTATCCTTGGTTTTCATTCTATCCCCTCCACCATACTCACCCGGATCAGAACCAAGGTACAAACAAACCCACAAGTGTAGCCCCACCCAGTACTTACCTGTATGAGCAATCAGTGCTTTGCTCACTCACTGCACCGACCATGAAGGCAACACTACCATCCTCCTCCTCCTCTTTCTCCTCCTCCTCTTTCTGCTTCCCCTTCTCCTTCTCCTTCTCCTTCTCCTTCTTCTCCTTCTCCTTCTCCTTCTCCTCCTCCTCCTCCTCCTACTCCTCCTCCTACTCCTTCTCCTCTTCCTCCTCCTTCTCCTCCTCCTCCTCCTCCTCCACCTCCTTCTCCTCCACTCCTCCTCCTCCTCCTCCAGTTCCCGTCCCTCCCTCATCACTGCCTGTCTCACCACACCTTCATTATCTCCTCCCTTCCTTCCAGTTCCTCCTCTATACGTATGACTTTTCGCGGTCACAAGTGCAGCGTTCAAATTAACCTTCCTTTACGTCTGGCTCGTCCAACTCACTTTCCACCGTCACCTGTCTCGTAAAGTGCCAATTATCATCTAACGCTTCAAAAACTGAAATGTTAGTTAGTGTCAACCCCCTCGGGTGCTGGGTGGCTCAGTTGCCATTGTCGACTCACTGACTCATGCCAGCAGTGATCTAGCAACACGTTTATCTAATGATACTTGTGTATAACTCCTTGGGGACGCTGATTCTTATGTAACGAAAAACACGTAATAAGGAATGAAGAAGAGTTGTCAGAGTGGAACGATATTAATTCTGTTTAAGCTTTTAGCTAAATACAGGAATATCTATTTTAATAATTATGAAGTATTCGAGAATGCTTCCCTAACACAACAAAACATTGATATATAGAAAATTTAGGCAAATTATATCAAACCTAGACCATGTAGGTCATGTAGGATTTATACGGTTACAGGAGGGCGATAACCCTCACCAAACTAGGAGCGAGGCGAGAACCACGATACGTCGTGATGCAGAAAACAGAACACCATGGAACCCTTATCAAACCCATCATTTTTGAACACTGGCTGAAGATACAATGGAACTGGAGGAGGGCAATTCAGGTAATCCGACTTGTGATATAGAGCAGCGTACGGCTAAATAAAACCTAATCTGGACCGAGAAGAATAAGGGCAGAGCTAATCTTGGCAGAGGGAAACAACTGCTCTGCTCGACAATTAAGATAGGAAGAATCAGGCGTAAATTGCTACCTTTCTAAGTGTATGTAATCTGCGACGACCAGTTCCCCACACCAAACAAGAGCATGCAGTAGTTACCACCCTATGACCAAGGCACAACTTAACGACAAGGCTAACAAGTAGTTTCGTTTTGCTGACCTTTACTCGAATCATACACACACCCACCCACCCTCTCTCTCTCTCCTCCTCTCTCTCTCTCTCTCCTCTCTCTCTCTCTCTCTCTCTCTCTCTCTCTCGATCCCACCCACCCACTCACCCACTCTCTCTCTTTCGATCCCACCCACCCACCTACTCACTATAACCTCTCTCTCCTTCCCTCCCTCCATCCACCCATTCACTAACCCTCTCTCTCCTTTCCTCCCTCCATCCCACCCACTCACTAACCCTCTCTCTCCTTCTTCCACCCACCCTCCCTCTCTCCATCCCAAACACCCACTCACCCTCCACCCACTCACTAACCTTCTCTCTCCTCCTTCCCTTCCTCCCATCCACCCTCCCTCTCTCTTTCTTCCTTCCTCCCATCCACCTCCCACCCTCCCTCTCTCGATCCCAAACATTCACCCGCTCACCAATCCTCTCTCTCTCTCTCTCTCGATCCGACCAGTCAGTCAGTCAGTCAGTCCACCCCATAGTTAGTGGAGTTGGATCCTAAGTCTGCCCGGTACTTTTATTGTCTGTAGTTACCAGGTCTCATCAGCTGAGCCTGTTTATCATCACGTTCAGCTCATCACCCTCTCTTCCTCCCTCCCTTCCTCCCTTCCTTCACCAACTCCTCACTGAGATCACTGGCAAAACCATCACCTGCAAGACAGTAAATAAGTCCTTCATACTATCCCACCCTGTCCCATCTCAACCCATTCCTTCCTTCCTTCCTTCACCAACTCCTCAGACAGTATAAGTCCTTCATACTATCCCACCCTGTTCCATCTCAAGCCATCCCTTCCTTCCTTCCTTCCTTCACCAACTCCTCAGACAGTATAAGTCCTTCACACTATCCCACCCTGTCCCATCTCACCCATCTCTCCCTTCCTTCCTTCCTTCACCAACTCTTCAGATCACTAGCAAACCATCACCTATCTCAACCCATCCCTTCCTTCTTTCCTTCACCAACTCTTCAGATCACTTGCAAACCATCACTTGTAAAATAGTAAGCCCATCACCTCAGTAAACTATTCCACCTGTCCCATCCCAGCTCATCACCCAAGTACACTATTCACCCCATCCCAACTTTTCACATCACCTGAAACTATCAAATGCATATATGAAACACATTACATCCCAGTCAATCACCCCAGTACACTATCCCAGTCCAATAATTCAGTTTCTTCACCCCAGTACACTATCCCAGCCTATCACCCAGTACACTATCCCAGTCAATCACCCCAGTACACTATCCCAGTCCCAATAATTCAGTTTCTTCACCCCAGTACACTATCCCAGCCAATCACCCCAGTACACTATCCCAGTCCAATAATTCAGTTTCTTCACCCCAGTACACTATCCCAGCCAATCACCCCAGTTCACTATCCCAGTCCAATAATTCAGTTCATCACCCCAGTACACTATCCCAGCCAATCACCCCAGTCCACTATTATATCCCAGTCCATCACCCCAGTCCACAATCCAAGCCAATTACCACCCCTGTCCAATATCTCAGCTCTCATTCCCCAGTTTACAATCCCAGTCCATACCATAC
>JAWQEG010004244.1:0-34034 GCA_033782935.1 Petrolisthes cinctipes
GGGAAAGGAAGGAGAAGAAGGAGGAGGGAAGAGGAAGAAGGAGGAGCCGATGAGAATGAAACGGTGATGATGGTGGTGTTATGTAGTGGTAGTGGTGGTGGTGGTGATAGTGGTGGTGGTGGTGGTGTTAGTGGTGGGTGGTGTTGGTGTTAGTTGTGGTGGTGGTGGTGGTGGTGTTAGTGGTGTTAGTAGTGGTGGTGGTGTTAGTGGTGGTGGTGGTGGTGGTGTTAGTGGTAGTAGTGGTGGTGGTGTTAGTGGTGTTAGTAGTGTTGGTAATGTTGTTAATTTGTATTTACAGTCTCCAGCAGAATCTATCTACCACACTACCTATCTATCTACCTACCTTCCTACCTACTATCCTACCTACATACAAACCAACCCACCTTCCTCCCTTTCTATCTACTTACCTATCACCCTACCTACCTACCTATCTACCTACCATCCTCCCTACCAACCATCCTACCTACCTACCTACCTACTTACCTATCATCCTACCTTCCTACCTACTTACCTACCTACCTACCTACCTACCTACCTATTCACCCACCCACCCACCCTACCTACCTACCTACCTACCTTCCATCCATCCTACCTACTACCTACCTACCTACCTACCTACGTCGTCACTGCCTTACCTTCTTCATTAGCCTCTCCTTTCCTTTAAACCTTTCCTCCCCCTCCACTCACCAAGGAAGAAGTAAATCACTCCCCAGACTCTTCGTATAAACCATCCCTAAGCCCCCCCCCCTAACCTCAACCCACCCTAACCTTAACACATCCTAACCCAACCCTAACCTTATCCCATCCTACTCAATATCAACCCACTCTAACCTCAACCCTACCCAATCTCAACCCACCCTAACCCCAACCCACCCTAAACGCACCCCACCCTAACCTCAACCCACCCTAAACGTACCCCACCCTAACCCCAACCCACCCCAGAGAGAGAGAGAGAGAGAGAGAGAGAGAGAGAGAGAGAGAGAGAGAGAGAGAGGAACGGTAAAGTACACAGAGGGACGATGGGACTAGAGAGAGAGAGAGAGAGAGAGAGAGAGAGAGAGAGAGAGAGAGAGAGAGAGAGAGAGAATATAGATATGAATATAGATAAAACATTAGGACGTGTATTAAACCAGACATAATATCAATAGAAAGGCGTATAGAAGTGTAAATTAAAAGTGTAATAATGACAAACTTAAAGACAGACACAACAGTAATGGAACAAACGATAATATTTGTTATTTTTGTTTTGTTTATTTTTATCACTCGTGAGACAATACCCGGTAGATTAAAAAAAATAACCAGGGAAACAAAAGCTATCTATTGTTTTGTTTTGTTTATTTAATTAACCATGAGGGGAACAAAAGATATCTATTGTTTTGTTTTTGTTAATTTTTATCGCTCGTGAGAAAAAAAATACCCGGTAGATTCAATTAACCACCAGGCCTCATTCACTTCCCCTCCTTCCCTCCCTTCCCTTCCCTTCCCTCCTTGGCGTGTGTGGAATCAGTAAGGAAGGTCGTAAGTTACCGGCGTGACTCCGTTGTACTGTATAATTTTCAACATAGAGTCCCGTTCATCACAAGAGAGGGGGTTAGGTGTATGCAAGAGAACCAGTGGGTGAGAGAGAGAGAGAGAGAGAGAGAGAGAGAGAGAGAGGGAGGATAGTGGTATGGGGAAGGTATTGGTGGAGGAGGAGAGAGAGAGAGAGAGAGAGAGAGAGAGAGAGAGAGAGAGGAAGGTGGTGTTAGTGAAGGAGTAGGTGGAATGAGAGAGAGAGGAAGGTGGTAGTGTTGTTGGTGTTTGTGATGAGTGTGGAAGAGAGAGAGAGAGGAGGAAGGAGTTGGTGGTGTTAGTGATGGGTGTGGAAGAGAGAGAGAGAGAGAGAGAGAGAGAGAGAGAGAGAGAGGATGGTAGTGTAGGTGGTGTTAGTGATGGGTGTGTGGCTGGGTTTGGAAGAGAGAGAGAGAGGAGAGAGAGAGAGAGAGAGAGAGAGAGAGAGAGAGAGAGAGAGAAAGAGGTGTTGGTGATGAGAGAGAGAGAGAGAGAGAGAGAGAGAGAAGAGAGAGAGAGAGAGAGAAAGAGAGAGTAAGGTAGTGTTAGTGATGGGTGTGTGGCTGGGTTTGTAAGAGAGAGAGAGAGAGAGAGGAAGGAGGAAGACAGAGAGAGAGGATGGTAGTGTAGGTGGTGTTAGTGATGGGTGTGTGTGGAAGAGAGAGAGAGAGAGAGAGAGAGAGAGTAGAGAGAGAGAGAGAGAGAGAGAGAGAGAGAGAGGTGTTGGTGATGCATGGAAGAGAGAGAGAGAGAGAGAGAGAGAGAGAGAGGTAGTGTAGGTGGTGTTAGTGATGGGTGTGTGGCTGGGTTTGCTTAGCGTTGACGTATGGTGTGCGTGGCCAATATATACATCCCCCTGCTGAGATCCCGTGGAGAGATAACACCAACCCACCCAGCCCCTCCAACACGCTAACTAAGGGTCTATCACACACACACACAGACATACAGACAGACATACACTAAGTACACACATACATACATACACCTAAGCACACACATATATTACTGTAAGCACTTTTAACACACACACACATACATACACATACAGACATACACTAAACACACACACACACATATATCACTGTAAGCACTTTTAACACACACACATACACGCTAAGGGTCTATCACACACACATACACATACATACATACATACATACACTAACACACACACACATATATTACTGTAAGTACTATATAAACACTTTTTAACACACACATCTACACACTAAGCACACACATACATATACATACATACAGATATACACTAAGTACACACATATACATACATACACTAAGCACACACACATATATTACTGTAAGCACTTTTAACACACACACATACACGCTAAGGGTCTATCACACACACACATACAGGCATACATACAGACATACACTAAACACACACACACATATATTACTGTAAGCACTAAACACTTTTAACACACATATATATACACACACACACACATACATGCATACATACATACACAAAGCACACACACGTACATACATACACTAAGTACACACACACACACACATTACTGTAAGCACTATATATACACTTTTAACACACACACACATATACATACAGACATACACTAAAACACACACACACACACATATATTACTGTAAGTACTATATAAACACTTTTTAACACACACACATACACACTAAGCACACACATACATATACATACATACATACATACACACACAAAGCACACACACATACATACATACACTAAGAACACACACATTACTGTAAGCACTAAACACTTTTAACACACACACATACACGCTAAGGGTCTATCACACACACACATACATACATACATACATACACAAAGCACACACACACACACACACACACATTACTGTAAGCACTATATAAACACTTTTAACACACACACATACATACAGACATACACTAAGCACACACACACACACCACACATTACTGTAAGCACTAAATAATATTTTACTTTCTCATTTCTTACGACTTGTCCCACCACTACAAAATTAATAATAAAAGGTTAATGAAGGGGCCCAAGTTGTTCGTTGGGAAATTTGGAGGAAACATTTGCTCCTACACACACACACACACACACACACACACACACACACACACACACACACACACACACACACACACACACACACACACACTATGCCACGAAACAAGGTCAATTGGTAAAATGGGTGCTTTTTTTTTCTTTTCTTTTTTATTTTTTTATTTATTTATTAATTTATTTATCTATTTATTTATTTATCTATATTTATTTTTCACACACACACACACACACACACACACACACACACACACACACACACACACACACACACAACGTCTCTGTGCTTAATAAGGCCCCCCCCCCCATTCAAGTGTGTCAGTTTCATATGTCCACAACTGTATGTATGTATGTATGTATGTATGTATGTATGTATGTAGCAGCTGTTGATGACCTCTGAAGACAAGACAAGACAAGACAGCTGCACCAAACCATTCATTCACATCAGGTCATGCTACTCTTTGACCTCGTACCCTCCCCCCCCAACCATTAACCTTCTCTTCCTTCCTCTACCCAACACCTTGACCTCCTCCCCCCCCCCTCTACCCAACCTCTTGACCTCCTTCCCCCCAACCCCACCCCAACAGTTTGACCTCCTTCCCCCAACCTCCCCCCCCTCCCACATCTCTTAACCTCCTTCCCCCAACCCCACTCCAACACTTTGACCTCTTCCCCCAACCTCTTGACCCTCTTTCCCCCCCACACACCTACCTTCTTGACCTCCTCCTGATCTCCTTCCCCCCTCTCCCTTGGTCTCCTTCCCTCCCCTTAATCTCCCCCCCTCACCCCCTAGACCTCCTCCCCAAACCCCTTAATCTCCTCCCTCCCACACCTACCCCTCCTGACCTCCTCCCCCCCTCCCCCTGCTAGCTACTACTGTCCGAGGTCACTCACCCTTTGACGTAGATCCCCTCAAGAGATTAAGAAGAAGTCAACTCAATTTAAGGAGTCTTTGTGAGTCGAGTCCCTGAGAGAGTATAGTGTTCAGTTTGACGGTCGCTAATGTCCTCATACTCCCCCCTAGTGAGAAAATAATGAGAGATGAGTGAGTGATGAATGACACAGGAATGAATTTTGGTCCTCATACTCCCCTCTAGTGAGAAAATAATGAGAGATGAGTGAGTGATGAATGACACAGGAATGAATTTTGGTCCTCATACTCCCCCTAGTGAGAAAATAATGAGTAATGAGCAAAACCTCCAGTGGTTCGAGAAGTGTATGTTTGTTTGTTTCACCTGGTCTTGAACAACGTACTGGACACGTGCTCACCAACTGTTACCCTCCCGGAATGAGCTCGGAGTTCCTAGTGACCGATCTTTGGGTAAGGCTGGAACCTTTCACACACCTGGATGGCGAGGTCACAACTCCTCGACTTACGTCCCGTACCTATTCTCTGCTAGGTGTACAGGGGTTACAACGTTTAAGGAAACAATCCCAATTTGTCTCCACCCGACCGGGGATTCGAACCCGGGCTCTCTCGGTTGTGTGTGTGTGTGTGTGTGTGTGTGTCTCTCTCTCTCTCTCTCTCTCTCTCTCTCTCTCTCTCTCTCTCTCTCTCTCTCTCTCTCTCTCTCTCTCTCTCTCTCTCTCTCTCTCTCTCTCTCTCTCTCTCTCTCATTATCCGTGGTCGTATTTATTCACATTTTTCTCTTTCTCTTTATTTTTACCAAGAGGAGTCGAGGTTAATATTTTGGTATAGTTAGTCCTTAAACCATCCTTTTTCTGTGTCGGGATGGTAGTCGTAATATTTTCTTTTATAAATATTAGCGGTAACTGAGGCATTTCTTTTTCTTAGGGGCCGTATTCAAGAACTTTCGTGGTGTATACGATGGTGTGGTACCGATACGACGGCGGCTCTATTGTTTGTCTACGGAACCATCGTACCGGTACCACGCCATCGTATGCACCATGAATGTTCTTGAATATGGTCCTTAAAGCCATTATTATTATTATTATTATTATTATTATTATTATTATTATTATACGACTTCATTTATCTACCATCAATATTAAAATTTCTGTCCATTGGTGATATTATTCCCCAGAGTGTTGTTGGTTGGGGTTTGTACTAAAGATAAATAAAGAAAATAAAAATAATAACCTAACAAACAAAAAATTGTACATATATTTTTTTCCAACGCGCCCCCCCCCCCCCAACTCCCCAAACCTAAAACAAACCAAACATTTGTCCTTATTTTTTCTTTCTTTTCCCATCATCTCCCCTCCCCCTTCCCGCTCCCACCACCCCCACCCCGAATTGGTAACTTCCAATAATATGACTCAAGGTGGTATTTTCTTGAAGACTACTAACTGATTCCTCCAAACTATGCCACGAAACAGATCCCCTATATATATATTAATTAGTACCATTGAGGAGGTCGGTGTCTGTTTTCTGGTATAGTTAGGAGGAATTAGTTGCCTTCCATTCCACCAACATGAGAATCTTCCCTTAAGGGGGTGCGGGAATAGGGGGACAGGCTTGGGAGGGGTTTAGGGGGGTGCGGGGGGTTTTGGGGGGTGCGGGAGTAGGGGGACAGGCTTGGGGAAGGGGGGGGGCTAGGGGGTTGCGGGAATAGGGGACAGGCTTGGGAGGGGTTTAGGGGGGTGCGGGGGGTTTTGGGGGGTGCGGGAGTAGGGGGACAGGTTTGGGGAAGGGGGGGGGCTAGGGGGTTGCGGGAATAGGGGACAGGCTTTCTACCCCCCCCCCCAAGCCTGTCCCCCTATTCCCGCACCCCCCAAACCCCCCCAAGCCTATCCCCTACTCCCGCACCCGCACCCCCTTAAGGTGGTAATTCTATTTTGGTACATTGGAGTGCCTTGATTCCTCCAAACTATGCCAGGAAACAGGACCAGCAGAACAGAAATAATGGTGTTCTGTTGCTTGGAATAATTTGGAAGATTCATTTGATCCAGATTTACCAACACAAAATTTCCCCCTTAACGACCCCTGTGATGTAGTCAGAATATTGGAGGTTAATTATTGAGTCCTTCAAAACTATGCCACTATAAATGAAGGAGCTTGTTTCGTGGCATAGTCAGGAGGAATCAGAAGCCTCCTAGCTGGTCTTATACACGATCACAGGGTCACTTTATTATGAGTGACTAATAAGCAATTAAATTAAATAAGTTTATCTGACAGAAAATGAAACAAAATAATTGGATTTGGTTTTATTAATTTAGTATATTCTTGTTACATTGGAGCGCCTTGATTCCTCCAAAGTAAGCCAGGAAACTGCTATAGGGCCAGATGAACCCAAATAATAGTGGTCTGTGGTTGCCTGACTGGAATAGTTTGTAAGAATCATTTGCTTCAGATTTACTACCAAGACGTGGGTACGAATATTATGTTGATTTAGGCACGTGGGTACGAATATTATGTTGATTTAGGCACGTGGGTACGAATATTATGTTGATTTAGGCACGTGGGTACGAATATTATGTTGATTTAGGCACGTGGGTACGAATATTATGTTAATTTAGGCACGTGGGTACGAATATTATGTTGATTTAGGCACGTGGCTAGGAATTAATTCATTAAAGGCCATACTCCAGTCGATTACCAAACCTGGCCCTCAGATCGTTCACTATCTTGTAGAGTAATGGCTTAGCTTTGTGAGAATAGGGCAGAGTGGATGCATAGTCCTCAATTTCCTTCATCTTGTTGAGTAGCTTCCTCTTCTTCTCTTGCGTCAGTCCGGCCTCTTTTTGTACCAGTTGCTCGTAATGCAGTTGCTTCTGTTTCAGTTGGTGACCGGCCTTCCTAGCCTGGTCCAGTTGTCGTTCATAGTGGAGTTGTACCAGTGCCATTCGCCTTTTGATGATAGGCTCGGCGTCCCTCTGAGCCTTCTCTGCTTCAAGCCGTCTGTTCCGTCCACACACACACAAACAAACAATGGGGTTAATTCTTTTCTGTTCCGTCCACAAACAAACAAACAAACAAAAGACAGCTTGAGGAACTTCAACAACAACAACAAACAATGGGGTTAATTCTTTTCTGTTCCTTTCACAAACACACAAACAAACAATAGGGTTAATTTTGTGTTGTTCACTTCACAAACAAACACACAAACAAACAAACAATGGGGTTAATTAAATCTTTGCTGTTTCCCTTCAAATTTAAACAAACAAATATTGATTGGGGTTAAATCTTTTCTGTTCCTTTCACAAAAAATTAAACAATCATTGGTCTGTATCGTGATAATATAATATAAAGTTTTTGGAGGAATCACATGAACCTTTCCAATTCACCAAACAAGAGATCAAGAGTCTCCCATTAATTAACTAGACATTGATATATATAATTATAAAGTTATGAGTCTTACTTTATAAAATTAACTGGACAACATTGATAATTATTTAGTTGTTATGTTCCTTACTTTTGCTCCTTATCACGGTACTTCTTGGCGGCCACAGCATTCCTCTTCCTCCTCATCATCAGGTCAGACATGGTATCTGTGAAAGAGAGAAGTTTTGCGTTGGTAAATCTGAAGCAATTGAAGCCTCCAAGCAACACGTACAACACCATTATTTTCGCTCTTCTGGTCCAACTGTTTCCTAGCATACTTTGGAGGAATCAAGGCACTTCAAGGTATCAAAAAAGAATTGCCAACTTAATTAAGGGGAGATTCTAGCTCATGTTGGTAAATTAGAAGGATACTGATTCCTCCTAACTATACCAGAAAACAGATGCTCTCGATGGTACTAATAGGGGATGATCTGTTTCGTGGCATAGTTAGGAGGAATCACAGACCTTCCAATTCACCAGCAAAATAATCTCCTCTTAAGAGACCCAGTGATGTAGTCAGAAAACTGGAGGTAAACGAGTCCTTCAAATATTGCCATGAAACACACACACCTACAGTATATGGAAGGAGCTTGTTGCGTGGCATTTTCAGGAGGAATCAGAAGCCTCCAATTTTCGTACACGATGACATTCTTATCCTTAACATTACCATCATTATCATTTTCCTCATATTACCTTTAATTTAATTTATTGTCGACTTTTCCATTACATACTTTGCCCAAATTTCTACGTCGGCCATTGGGTTTCCTTCTGGCTGCTGGTGGGTTGGTTGGTTAGTTGGTTTACGAACGATACATACAGCTATTTGTTTGGTGGTGTAGACTCGAGAGAAGACACGCTTCAAACGGCCCCCATTATCAAGCAATAGAATAAGACATGTCATGCGCCTCTGTACACATAAAATCTCATCCTATACCCTAGCTATGCTCAATGAGGGGCCCCATTTCAGGTGTGTCTGTTTCATTATGTCAGCAACTGTACCTCTTCTCACGGTCTAGATATATCGTACGTCGATCTTCTCTCGAGTCTACCACCAAATAAATAACTGAACTGCGCGGCCTTGGCTGAACTGTAATTTCCGTAAACCAACCCAACCCACGCACATACTAAGTCAGTACACTGGGAAAATGTTCTCACACCAGGGGCGTTGCACCACCACCACCACCAACAACAACTTTCCTCCCTCTCGTATTTCAATACTGTCTCTGGTTTTTCCAACAACATTAAATTTTCTATCCTCTTCTGAATTATCAATATTTCCATAGATTTTTTCATCATGGTGATATGTGTCCTTATTACCACTGCCATCTTTATCACCACCACCACCACCACCACCACCACTCGCTTCTTCATTAATTAGGCTACACCACCACTATGCACTGTTAATGTGGCAAATTTACGTCAGTAAGATGTATAAGCAATATTAAAGATACCCTATATTATTTACATTAGTTTACTATAGACAGGAATGTTAATTATTATTTATGTATAGTTTAATTTCATTGGTATATGAGCATTGTGTCTTTCTTTTGTTAATCCTCATGAATCATTTTGTTTACTACGTGAGAGAATACATGAACTCCGGCAGTGTGATGTTTTATTTATCCCCACATAATTTTCATCTCCGAGATGTCCAGCTCTAACATGCACCTCCATATTTTCGATTCCATTCCTGATCACCACTCGACCTGTCCTCAGCACAATTAAGTCCCTCTATCCTTCTCACCACTCCATCTGTACTCACATAAATTATCTCCTCACCCTCACTCCCTATTATATCCTTCTCACCATTTCATCTGTACTCACCTCCATTGACTCCCATCTCCTCATCCTCACTCCCACATGCAGGGTCACTTGTATGGTATCCGTCACTCCCGCTACTCTCCATTCTGTACCCTAATACCCGGGAGTGAACTCAGTGAAGTACTGCAGGAAGGGTAGTTTGAAGCCTGTACATGCACGCAGCAGCACTATGTAGCGTGTACTACGGACTGCCTGACAGTGAGTCAGTGACAGGCTTTCAAGCATAAACGTATATCCCATTGCAGAGGAGAGACACCCACGCTTTAGTTTACAGTGCTTCCATTTTGGGTAAAATACCCTAAACTAGGGTATTCAGACCCTCTTTAGGGTAGTGTTTAGGGTAATGCCAAATTTGGGGTAATTTTAAAATAATTAATTAATTAGGCAAAACATATTTTATAAACGTGTCAAAATTTTCAAAAATAAAGAATAAAACTCAAAGCTATTGTAGACATGAAAAAAAAAGTTGGAAGTTAATAATACTAAGGTTGCATGTTTACATTGCTTTACAATTTTGCCAAACCCATCAAGTTATCCTTAATTAAGTATCAGGGCATAACCCAACTACCGTAATTTTATTTTCTTTCACTAAAAAACATGGAGATATTTACAAATATAATTTATATTAGTTTGTCTTATATATGATCCTAAATGACTACGAGTAATAATGCATTACATTATTCAAAGTTACGATGTTGCCGACTTTTTAGGGTAATGCTTAGTAATTTAGGGTAAAACTGGCTCAATTCTAGGGTAATATTTTCTCGAGCTCATGGAAGCCCTGGGCTCAGAGTAGCCTAACTGTGTCCCGTACGACACATGGCGTAAAATACATGCATGAGTCACATCTTCATCAGTTTTCCTGTTCAAAGAAATTATTGCACACACCACCTTGTATTTCTTTTTTTATCCAAATGTATGAACGATTTAAAGATCAAAAAGAGCTAAGTTATATCAGAGTAGAGATTATGTTGAAATAGCTAGGAAAGATAGCCTATACACTGTATAGCCTATATAGCAACTTGTAGATATTGCAACGAAACAAATTGACCTCGTAATTATGTATTCATACAGATAATGTATATCAATTAGCATATGTGCAAAATTTCCAAGTCTTGTCCGTTTTATACTCTGCGTCTAGTGACAGGAATATCCGTTTAATTAATTAATAACATGTCCTTTTGAATTTAGGTTAACCGTACGTTAAATCCCGTGTGTGTGTTAGTGTGTGTGTGTGTTATCTACAATCAGTACAATGCACATGTGGATCTCTATAGGTGTTCCTCTTAATTCTGATACCACCTAGCTTCCGACACATATATGTACAGGAAAATGTTTGTCGGACCAGAAACATTATACTGTATATATTTTTTTCTTCAATGCATTCTGTTCCCGCTGAAAACAAAGGCATCTATCGTGTATAATGTATATTGATTCTCAGGAGTTTGTTACTGGGTGAACGTGCAGAGAAGAGCGGAGCTGCGCAAGACAAAGCAGCGGGTGATATCTATATAATAAACTGGAGTGACACAGTATCAGACCAACATGTTTTGAAGCCACTAGGAGACATGTTACTTGGTCTCTGAAAAACTTGGTAATGCCTAGGCAAAATTGTTAAAATTAACTTTCTTGTTGGTATCTGATATGTTTTCATGTATCATACATATTATACGTATATGTTGCCAGACATCATGACTATACCCTAATTCCTGTAATGAACAAAAAGTTATTGAATGCTCCATATCAAATATGTAACAATCGATTTTCTTAGGGATGATCTCTCCATTAGGGTATAAAATTAGATTCGTCATAGTTCCTTAATCATCCTTATAATTGACTGAAGAATGACCTACAACAATAACTTCATGGTTAATTTGTAATACCATATCCCTACGCAAACCATTTCATGAAGTGTTGGAAAGACGTGTTAATATGCAAACTTTTATTCTTACGTTTCATCGAATTGTTTGCCCCCTAAATTCTTTTGATAGGCAGACTCATATCTGTTATATTTCTAAACAATTGTGTCATTTTCACTCAAAGACTAGCAGGTTCACGACGATCGACTCACTCTTAGCCTAACCTTACCTCAAACAACTGTTCAACACAGATAGTATCCTTTACGGGCCCAATTGTATATATGCGTGTGAGGTTAAGTTACAAACACCCCATTATATTTGTAAAGATTTCTCTCTATTATATATTAATAATCAGTTTAAATAAATCACTTAAATTGTTACTCTCGAATAGGCACATTGATTGGTTTTGTCATGCTGATTGCTAACTACTCAGGTGCTGAACAAGCGAGAAAATGATGCGATAGTTTAGCTAAATGAATTAATACTGATGGAAAAAGGAAAAATTACAGCCATAACGTGTAAAGGTGGCCGGTATATGTGGCTTCGCGTCCTGGGTTGTGAAGCCCTTAAGTTGTATAGAGATGGAGGGCTGGTAAGGCATGTAAACACAGAGTGACGTCAGACGCAATATTGCCAAGTATGGTAAAAATTTCCCTAGACATGGGGAATTTGAGGTACCAATGGGGAAATTACATAAAGAACGTTCAAGAGTAAGTGAGTACCTTTCTACCATACGAAATAACAAGAAACTGGAAAATGTGCGAGTATATTCAAGAGTAAACGAGGAAATTTTTAAGGGGGTGCGGGAGTTTGGGACAGGCTGGGGCTGGGGGGGTGCGGGAATAGGTGGACAGGCTTGGGGTGGGTAGAAAGCCTATCCCATATTCCCGCACCCCCTTAAAACTCCCCTAAGCCTGTCCCCGTACTCCCAAACTCACTAAAAAAAAAACCTGCACCCACCTAAACCCCCCCACCCCACACAAAGACTCTCCCCCCCCCCGTATTCCGCACCCCCTTAAGTTAAACAGGGAAATTTTGATGTTGAATATGGGGAAATTTAGCCCATCAGACCTGGCAACCCTGGTGGTGAGACTGTAGTGGCCAGATTAGTATCACAATAATGTCCAGTGGAGACGGGAGCCATTCGCTGAGGAGGCACCCACTCAGGTCCCCTAATAAGAAAGCCAAGAAAAGTGATGACAAGGGCTCCAGGACTCAAAATATAAGCGTACACACCAAGAACTTCTACATAGCTTCATATCCAGTGGTGATATTGTTTAATATATTACGTTCTGTGCTCTACCACGTGTATTTGTTATTAAAGACATTATTCCGTGCTGGGGACTACTTGGCTCACGGGAGGACAACACATGAAATAATCCCTAATAATATAGCCCCCACTACTACTACTACTACTAATACTACTAACTCTGTGGTTATTGCCGAGTTAGATAGTATAGGGGTAGTTGGAAGTGGAGGAAGTGGTGGAGAGGCAGAGCAGCAAGTGGTGGAAGAAGGTAGAAGTGGAGATATAGAGTTCTGTGGTGGTGGTGGTGGTGGAGATAACAACATGCCAGGCCCCCCTAAATCCACCAACAACCCCCCCAACCCCGGCCCTGGTGACCCCTTACTGGCCAGACAGAAACATCATCATCGTAAAGCCTTCGAGTATATCTCCAAGGCACTCAAGATTGACGAGGAGAATGAAGGTAAGGTGTTCACTATGTTGTACTCTATAATTATTGGTGTGTTGTTACTTTTTGGAGGGTTTGGTGAAATTGGAGGACTTAGTAGGGTTTGGAAAAATTGGAATACTTGTGGGGTTTGGAGAAATTGGAGTGCTGTGTGTGTGGTACTTGTTGGAGGGTTTGGAGAAACTGGAATACAGGTACTTTTTGTTATTGATGAAAAGGAGATTGCTTCCCAATAATTATATTTACTGTGTTTTGATCACGGCGTTTGATAGGATTTTTCAAATGCTATTTGTCTGTTGTGTAAGTTACCTATTTTTGTGAAAATTGCATGGTTTTCTTATATTTCCATACATGATTATGGGCAGTCCCGAACGTAGCCACAGTCCACGGTTGGTTGGTTAGGTTGGTTTACTGGTTAATTTATATATGATGTCATTGTAGACTTGGAGAAAGAAAATCATTGTAAAATAGCAGGTGGAGCTCAACTTCTTTAGCCCAATCTTGATTTAATAAGTCCGGAAAGCAGTCTTTTCGTAACACATACGCTACCTGTTTTGTAGAAATGAAGCCATTGTAGCCTAGAAGTAATGTATTTTCACACAAATTGATAACTGTTTTTAATGAAAATTTACTTTCATATTATGCTGCGATATGAATGATCAAGATATAGTTTACGTATTGGATAATACTCTTCCAACAAGTTGACCACTATGTTTTTCTGGTGTGTATTGCTGTGATTAGGAATATTTTCAGGGATCACGGATCATCATGCATTTGAAATTGAATGAGGCTTAGCCTAATCTTCATATTAGGAATATGCACAATACTGTCATGAAGGTTATAGTTATCACCATTTTGTGCTTACGTAGTAAAGTACACAATTTACCCCCTGACCGAAGGATGCCGTCGTCTAGGTTAGATTAGCTCAGGTTAGGTCAGTTTTGGTTAGACGAAACTTCGATCGGAGTTTTCAATTATCAATGTTTATGGCTAGGCTAGTCATCAATTCATATGGTTCCAGTAGACTTGATAAAATATACTTAGACTCTTAAAAATTATACTTTTAAAAATCAATACTTTTCGCAACGATCATTGTACCGGACCTCATGAATAGGCTAGACTATGTGGTTCAGAATGCCTCATGTGGCGTGGCACTATATATCGTGCTATAAGGGTGCCAAATTTTTTTTATTGCCTGCACCTTACAGTTATGAAATGGAAATTAGTGTTTATTTTTATATATATATAAATATATATTTTTTTTTTTTTTTTTTTTTTGCATACCTCGACGTCCAGTTTATAAGAGGCCCAAAGAGTGTTTAGGAAGGAAGTGAATCAAATTAGAAATGCAAAAATATTAGAGAAAAGGAGCATCTCTAAGATAATTATCCGGAATTGACCTGCATAATTTTTTATCATGCCGTAAAAAATTTAATAAAAAAGCTTTCAGGCACCGTATACATTACAGGTGATCTCCACAAACCTTGCTTTTGCAGAACCATGAACTATTTTGAATAGGCTATATTTTCTGTATGAAAAAGATTAATAACTTTTTTCAGTTAAGGTCGTAGTTACAGTAGGCTACTGGTACTGGCAACTTGTAGTGAAATACAGTGCATTCATCTCTTGTTTTTATAGATTTTAACTGGTGAGGTGTTCATTTGCAGACATACAGTATAGTATAATTATTATGGTACACAGTTTCCTTCTGTATTTAATGAGATTGTAGTGTAGTAAAATAATAAAGATAAGACCATATGAAAGCCTGAGATGGAATAAAGTAAACGAGTACCGGTATCTTATGTGCTCACACTAATTGTTTCTTTCCCTCTTCTTTCCATCTATCACTGCATTAAAACTTGCTCTCTCTATATAAAGAATTTTCATATTCTATCTTTCACAAATCAGAGGGATGCTTAATTTATAGTAATATTATAATAAGTCTCTTTACTGTAATATTGCATAAAAGAATTGTACAGTACGGTATTGTGATTTTTGGTCAGAACAGAATTTACCTGCGTGTTATAATGTGTTGTATCATGCCATGCACTCTACAGCATTTGAAAGGTGTGCACCAAGGCTCTTTAATGGATTGCCATTAGATGTCCGGAGTAGGCTAGTGAAAATTGCACGATTTTTAAGAAAAGACTGAAAACACATCTGTTCGCTGAGTGTTACGACACGGATGATATGAGTATTACAAGTGATTATAGTGTTTAGTAATATTGAAAAAGGCCCTGCGGAGCACCATCTGCTGGTGGAGCGGGGCATAGAATATCCAACAACAAGTAACAAGTAACCTGTATCGTACTGTAGGCCCTGTTCGAAATTGTAATAATAACGTGTACATTATTTGACGTATTAAAAAAATATGTAGTACGTGGAAAAATAGCTTACAGTTTTCATGTGTAGCCTATACTGTACTTTGTAGAGGTACAGTACAGTACCTTACTTGCAATACCTGATCTTTACTTCATTATTTGTATTCTAATGAAACATGATTCAAATATTCCTCCCTTTTCTTTACACATTTTATATGGTTTTCTGTACTTTCCTTTATATATACGGTACTGTACAGGACTGTTAAGGATGTTTTTATTAAATAGTTACAGTACCTCCTTCCTCAGTTCCCTTGAAATGCATTACAGTACTTAATAATTTCATTCAATATTCTAGCTACCAAAAATAATGGTGAAACTCACCTTTCAGTTTAAATAGCCAACTGTACGGTACTGTACTATACTGATGTATGTCTTGCTCCAAAAATTCCTCTCTACACTCTGGTTTCTGTATATTGTAGCTTTTGTATTTCAATTTCATATAACCATTTCTGCTGTATCAGTTAGGCTATATCCAGCAAATTTTGGCAAACATTAGAAAACATTACAGTACAGTAATTATAAATGATACACAAGATCAAGACCAAAATAATTACAATCACAGCAAATCCAAGAGGAAACCTTGACATTAATTTCCTCATCTATGACTTTATGATATTAGTGCAATCCTGACCTGACCTGACCCGACCCGACCCAAGGTAACCTAACTACAGTAGGCCTAATAAATCTTCATGTAGGACTGATTGATGTACACTCGTGATACATAATTTCTGACCAGAGTGTGAGGAGCAGAAAGATAGAGAGAGGCTGAGTTCGAATGCAGAGTAGGCTATATGTGTGTGTGTGGTGCCTGCCGTTCGTATCTGGTCAAAGATTACATATGACGAGTGTACTGTTGTGTATATTATAAAACGTACGCATTAATTCATTATCGGGCGTGTACCGGATATGAATATGACATGTGTGTATGTATGAATGTATAGTATTCATTGAACCTGTGAAGTATGAAGGACAGAGAGGGTGACCTACTGATCCCAGGGTGTGGTCACGCTGGTTAGGTCCACGGTCACCCACGGTCGACTCTTGGTTGGTGCTGGTAGGATATTCACTTTTGTAACACGACGACTAGGCTACTATGGTACTATCGATTCTACTACTACTACAACTACCGGTACTATTACTACTGCTGCGTCTATTGTAGTAGTTGTTATTGATAGTTTATTTACGGTATATACAAACTTTTTATATATTAACTTTTGTAACACGACGACTAGGCTACTATGGTACTATTGATTCTACTACTACTACTACAACTACCGGTACTATTACTACTGCTGCGTCTGTTGTAGTAGTTGTTATTGATAGTTTATTTACGGTATATACAAACTTTTTATATTTGTATAGCATACGAGAGTGAATAATGGTGTCTTTTCCCTTATACTTTATACAATGGGTTGTTGAAGATATGGTGTATAGGAGGATAGCCTAGATGTATGTATGTATGATAGGGATGAGGTGGGAAGCTCCAGAGGGAAAATTGGTCACACTCTCATTCACTCACTCCCCCTTTTAAAACCCCATGAAATTCTCAGCTCCCCCTCACAATAGTATTTTCATTTAGGGGGGTAATTCACTTTTGTTACATTGGAGTGCCTTGATTCCTCCAAAGTATGCCAGGAAACAACAGGACCAGATGAACAAAAATAATAATGGTGTTCTGCCTGTTGCTTGGAATAGTTTGGAGGATTCAGTTGCTTCAAATTTACCAACACCGAATTTCCTCCTTAAAGGGGTAATTCACTTTTGTTATATTGGAGTGCCTTGATTCCTCCAAAGTATGCCAGGAAACAACAGGACCAGATGAACAAAAATAATGGTGTTCTGTTGTTGCTTGGAATAGTTTGGAGGTTTCAGCTGATTGCTCCAGATTTACCAACACAAAATTATTTCCCCCTTAACCTAACCATGCCTAGGCGTCTTAGCAATGGGAACTTATTATAAAAAAAATATAAATAAAATAATAATATAGCACCTGACAACGCCATGATGGAGTTTAGCCTATGGGGGTGAGGAAGGCCAGATTAGTATAGCAAATATCAACAGGCAGTTCCGTGCTTCTATGCTTTATCAAATGTGAAGGGTAGGTCAGTCTTCCAGCCAGAGTTGTCACGAAAGGTTGAAAAAATATAATTATGAACAACTATTCTAGGTGATATGAAAAATGGTTTGTTTGATTGGGGAGAAAACCATGAAATTATGTTCTGATGGGTTGTGAAGGTAATTGTGTTGTTGTTGTTATTATTTGGGAGGTTAGAAAGAGAGAAGGAAATTGTTGGAGGAATGAAGGAGAGGAATGGTGGTATGGGAAGAAGAAAACATGAAGAATGAAAAGAGAGGGTGTTGTAGGAAAGGAAGGAGAGAGGAAAAAGAAAATGGAGTAAACTAAAAGGAGAAGGATAGTATGAAGAATATGGAAGAGTGGATTTTAAAGGAGATGAAGGAAGGATGTGTTAAATTTTGCAAGGGAAGGAAACTATGCATGAGAGAGAGAGAGAGGAGGAGGAAACACAAAAAAATCTAGAAAATAAACTTGGGGCGGAAGGAAATACATAAACAGTAATAAGTCTGGTGAACATAGGCACAGACAGGGAGTGAGGGAGAATAAATTGCCGGAAGTCTTGTAGAGAGAGGGAGGGAGGGAGAGTGAGGGAGGAGAGGAGAGGGAAGAAGGTGAGAGTGAGGGAGGAGAGGAGAGGAAGGTGAGGGTTGAATCTTAGGGAAGCGGAAGACGGTGGGGAGAGAGAGAGAGAGAGAGAGAGAGAGAGAGACATCAAGAAATTTAAAGCAGAACACGAAAGAGGCTATAGAATGAACAATAATACAAGCATATGTCCAAACTCTAGTAACTTTGATTATTTTAACTTTTACACACGTCTCCTTAAGGTCCCTGTGATCGTGTATGAGACTTGGTGACTTCTGATTCCTCCTGACTATATATGCCACGACACAAGCTCCTTCCATACAGGTGGTATTTGAAGGACTCATTTAACTCCAATTTTCTGACTACATCACGGGGTTCCTTAACACACACACACACACACACCCACATACACACACACCAACCTTGACCTCCTCCTCCTCATTGTACCACCTCCTGTTCACCCCACTTCTCCCAAATTGACACGAAACATCTGTACAGTTTACTCCAAGATTAAGGTTTTGTAAAGGCACTGTACCTTATCTCTTCTTATCTGTGTGTATGGATTAGCAGGTGACTTATACATATACATAACTTTTGTCAACACCTGTGCCTTGTGAATTTGTGTTATTACCTGTGTGTGTGTGTGTGTGTGTGTGTGTGTGTGTGTGTGTGTGTGTGTGTGTGTGTGTGTGTGTGTAAGGGAGTTTGTACCGTGGCCAGCTTTCCATTCTTACAGACTTAAATATTGCCACGAAATAAGCCTTCTCTCCCGTTGTATATAATTTTATCTGTTTTGTCTGTTTATCTGTTTAATTTTGTCTGTTTATCTGCACTTTTTGGAAGAATCTGCGTCTCTCCTTCTTCGCTTCCACGTGTGAACATCAAAACCACAGGAAGACCAAACTTTTAACCCTGACTGGACGTGAGAGAGGAAGGAAGGAAGTCTTGTAGAGGAGGAAAGAAGGAAAAGTTGTGGTCACTGCCGCCCTCAACTATTATATTTTTTATATATCGTTGTCATTGTTGTTGTTGTAGTTGGAGAGAGAGAGAGGCAGAGACAGAGAGAGATATACTGGCTTCAATGTAGTCGTTTTGTTGAGAGAGAGAGAGAGAGAGAGAGAGAGAGAGAGAGAGAGAGAGAGAGAGAGAGAGAGAGAGACTGGCTTCAATGTAGTCGCTTTGTCGTGTGTGTGTGTGTGTGAGAGAGACAAAGAGAGAGAGAGAGAGAGAGACTAACTTTAATGTTATCCTTATGTTGTGGATGAATTGTAGTCTACGTAGTCTTTTGTACAATGCAAGGAAACAGATCCTCATACTCGTATACTGGAATGACCTGTTTTCCGGCGGAGTTTGGAGGAATAATTAACCCCGTGTGTTTTCAGAAGCTATCGAATGGACTTTAATTTTTTTTTTTTTTTTTTTTTTTTTTTTTTTTGAGTGCCTTGATTCCTCCAAAGTATATATGCCTGGAAATAGAACCAGATGGACAAATATAATGGCGTTCTGTTGCTTGGAATAGTTTGGAGGATTCAGTTACTCCAGAATTATCAACACTGTATCTCCCCCTTAATGTGTGTGTGTGTGTGTGTGTGTGTCTTGAAGTGTTGATACAAGTACAGACACACACACACACACACACAATCACATACCGATCGTCAATCACACTTACACATTGATGGAGACATACAGATAGACAAACAAACATACAAACAGGCAATACCAGACAGGAAGCATGGTTACCAATTGGAGGTGCTTGTTGATTGATTGGTAGGTATACAAACTAACGAATATATTAGTCTGTTGATGCATAAACAAAATAAACAAAATGATAAAGCAAGTTAGGAAAGAGAGACAGACGTAGAACCATTCTGAAATTATCAACAAGGTTAGAGAAGCAAGCAAGCAAGCAGACACAGACAGACAGAAAGGCAGGCAGGCAGGCAGGCAGTCCAAGTGAGAGGGGCTGTATTGATGAATTTACAGACAGGCAGAGAGACTAAGGCAGGCAGACACGCACAGCCACATGCAAGCACTCACTGTGTTGGATGGATGGTGAGCAGCGGGCAGGAAAACAGACTATATAGATGGATGGCTGTGTGTGTGGTTAGGAGATGAACAGGAGAGTAGCATATTTTTGGAGAAGAAAGTAGGTAGCCTGTCTGGAAAATAGTTGTAGATGGATAGACAGGCAACGTAATAATTATAGGAGGGTCGGAAGGCTAGTTAGACAGGAAGTTAGTGTAGGCTATGTAGTGAGAAGTGGGTTGTTTTGTATGTAAAGGCTAGTACAGTAGGTAGATTGGTAGGTAGTAGGTATTCACTTACGAGGATAGAAAGGTAATCAAATATGCAGCAAGTGAAATGGCAGAAAGGTAAACAGACAGACAGAGAAGCAGAGTGTGAATGTTATAGACTGGTGCATGTTAACAGGAAGGAAGAAGCTACACCCTCCGGCCACCTGTGACCTCTCCTGACGTGACCATGACCCTCCCCCTCCCCCCCCCTCCCCCCCCCCCAAACACACACCTGTTCTGTCCCTTCTCTGTCCTCAATCGCACCTGTCTTCCTACGTCCCTACTTCTCTCCCTCCGTCCTTACTTCCCTCCCTCCGTCCCTACTTCTCTCCCTCCGTCCTTACTTCTCTCCCTCCGTCCCTACTTCCCTCCCTGCGTCCCTAATTCCCTCCCTCCGTCCTTACTTCTCTCCCTCCGTCCCTACTTCCCTCCCTCCGTCCCTACTTCTCTCCCTCCGTCCTTACTTCTCTCCCTCCGTCCCTACTTCTCTCCCTCCGTCCCTACTTCTCTCCCTCCGTCCCTACTTCTCTCCCTCCGTCCTTACTTCTCTCCCTCCGTCCCTACTTCTCTCCCTCCGTCTCTACTTCCCTCCTTCCGTCCTTACTTCTCTCCTTCCGTCCCTACTTCCCTCCCTCAGTCCTTACTTCTCTCCCTCCGTACCTACTTTCATCCCTCCGTCCCTACTTCCCTCCCTCCGTCCCTACTTCCCTCCCTCCGTCCTTACTTCTCTCACTCCGTCCCTACTTTCATCCATCCCTCTCAGCTTTCGTGATTTCCTACTCTGCTATCCACATCTATATAGCAAGCCCACACACACCACGTGCTTCACCAGGACTCTATATTTATTTATTTATTTATATTTGCTCCATAGCGTCACATCGCCAACAAAACGTAAAATTTAGACGGGATCCAGGACACAAGAATATAACCACACCTACACGTTCCTTACCAGTTGACATACATACATGCACCTGTAAACCCTCTATATATTTCATTGGTGGTCCTTCTTTACCTGTCTCCACTGTATACACTTGCCTAAACTCCATGCCGTCTCACCCTCTTCACCTTTCCACACCACATATCTGTCTCTATTTTCGTCACCTGCCCTCACTGCTCCTCTTAATCTTTCACCAACTCGCGGTCCTGGTTCTTTTTCGTCTTCTGTTTATAGGCTATAGACACGTGACATTCACATATATACAGTATAGGCCTATAAATCCTCATCTTGATCCTCATACACTTCTATACTATAAACATCTATCTCCACATCTATACCACAAACATCTCTCTCCACATCTACCATACACATCTGTCCTCACATCTACCATACACATCTATCTCCACATCTACCTTCCCTCATCTTCATCCCCACATCAATATCCTACACATCTGTCCTCACATCTACCATACACATCTGTCCTCACATCTACCATACACATCTGTCCTCACATCTACATTCCCTCATCTTCATCCCCACATCTACCTTCCCTCATCTTCATCCCCACATCTACCTTCCCTCATCTTCATCCCCACATCTACCTTCCCTCATCTTTATCCCCACATCTACCTTCCCTCATCTTCATCCCCACATCTACCTTCCCTCATCTTTATCCCCACATCTACCTTCCCTCATCTTCATCCCCACATCTACCTTCCCTCATCTTCATCCCCACATCTACCTTCCCTCATCTTCATCCCCACATCTACCTTCCCTCATCTTTATCCCCACATCTACCTTCCCTCATCTTTATCCCCACATCTACCTCCCCTCATCTTCATCCCCACATCTACCTTCCCTAATCTTCATCCCTACACATCTGTCCTCACATCTGGCACATTAGGGAAGCAAATTACTCACCAGCTGACAGTAGTGTGTGTGACTCAATCCCTCTGCCTGCTTGCTTGCCATTGACCCACATCTGTCAACCCATGCATGCAGGTGTGTGTTCATATAGGGACAACTTCCTGGATTTTCCCATTAATATCGCTTCCTGGGTGATGGTAATGTGTACAGTAATGGGTAAATAGATACGTAAATAGATCCTCCCCACCTCAGTTATTTTTTATATATATGGGAGAAAATATAATGCCATGTGTTTCTGGATTTTTGTTTTTGTTTGTGTTTCTGGATTTTTTTTTTGTGTGTTTCTGGATTTTTTTTTTTTTGTGTTTCTGGATTTTTTTTTTTTGTGTTTCTGTATTTTTTTTTTTGTGTGTTTCTGTATTTATGTTTTTTTTTTTTATTATTCATCATTATTATCATTATCATCATCAGGGAGGTCAAAGTGGATTTATAACAGACAGGCCTAGACGAATATAATTATATAGAAAAGCAAAAAAGTTGATAATTATAGTACACCTCTTGTGACCTTTCACCTCTCTATAGGCTACTCGGTAAAGCACACCACTCACTTCCTCTAAAATAAATAAATAAATAAATACATAAATAAAAACTCGTCCACCCTGGAAATGCATCCGACACACACACACACACACACACACACACACACACACACACACACCTGGAAAATACAGACTAATATGTGTGAAGTACAGAGGAAAGATGAGACATATATACACACATACATACATTTTTAACTTACACACATATCTTTGAATGAAGGAAAGGGACCTGTAGAAAGAAAAAAAAAAGAGAGAGAAAAAAAGCACCCCCTTGTAAGAGAGAGAAAGAGAGAGAAAAAAAAGGAGAGAGAAAGAGAAAAAAAGAGAGAGAAAAGAGAAAAAAAACACCCCCTTGTAATTTTCACTATTTAAACATTTGGATATTGATGAAAGAGACTGAGTTGTAATTACGGGCACCTGAGAACTACGAACATTATGCAGTATAGCCTAATCTGCAACCTGGAAAATGCGGTCACCTGGAATTATTACGAGTTAGGATACCTGGAAAATGCGGTCACCTGGAATTATGAGTTGGGAGAACCTGTGAAATGCGGTCACCTGGAATTTTGACTTTGGATACCTGGAAATTGCGGTCACCTGGAATTTTGACTTAGGATACCTGGAAAATACGGTCACCTGGAATTTTGACTTAGGATACCTGGAATATACGGTCGCCTGGAACAATGGGTATAGGAGAACCTGTGAAGATGCGGTCATGAGGGAGAACTGCGTCAATAATAGTGAAGTATTGATCAACCCTTGTTATTTCAGTCTCTCTCTCTCTCTCTCTCTCTCTCTCTCTCTCTCTCTCTCTCTCTCTCTCTCTCTCTCTCTCTCTCTCTCTCTCTCTCTCTCTCTCTCTCTCTCTCTCTCTCTCTCTCTCTCTCTCTCTCTCTCTCTCATGCTATACCTCTCTCACTCTCTCTCTCTCATGCTATACCTCTCTCACTCTCTCTCTCTCTCTCTCTCTCTCTCTCTCTCTCTCTCTCTCTCTCTCTCTCTCTCTCTCTCTCTCTCTCTCTCTCTCTCTCTCTCTCTCTCTCTCTCTCTCTCTCTCTCGTGCTATACCTTGTTAACTCTTCAAATAACACTAAAATTCCACCCCACTGTTGACCTCATCCCACTCTATCATTTTTAACAAGGCTATCTAGGTCAGGGTTGTTTACGTAGAACGCCATCTTTGTTGTTGTTGTTGTTGTTTGTTGTTGTTGTAGATTTTGGTGGTGTTGGTGGTGGTGATGGTTAATTAATGGTGATAGTTGTTATGGTAGTGGTGGTAGTGGTTGGTAGTGGTGGTGGTTGATAATGGTTGTTGATTGGTAGTGATGATTGTGGTGGTTGTTGTTAGGTCATCATTATCATCACTATCATCATTATCATCATCAGTTGTTCACAATATGCTCTACTTCTCTCTGTCTGCTGTCAGTCTATTCCAGCCCACTCCTTCCTGTCTGTGAATTTTTCTTCCCCTTGTGTCTTATTATTCCAAATCAAAATATTATTCCTCCATCTGCAGTTGCCATGCCTCCCCCACACCCCCACACAACTCTCCTTTTGTTACCCCCACCCATACTCCCACCCAACTCTCCTTTTGTTACCCCCACCCATACTCCCACCCATACCCCCACACCCCCACACAACTCTCCTTTTGTTACCCCCACCCATACCCCCACACCCCCACACAACTCTCCTTTTGTTACCCCCACCCATACTCCCACCCACACCCCCACACAACTCTCCCTTTTATTACCCCCACCCATACTCCCACCCACACCCCTACACCCCCACACAACTCTCCTTTTGTTACCCCCACCCACACTCCCACCCATACCCCCACACTTTCCTTTTGTTACCCACACCTATACCCTTACCCTTACCCCACCTTTAGTCCTTCTCCCCTAACCCCTCCTACACCCCTTAGCCTTCATACTCCTTCCCACACCCCCTCCCCTTCACCCTCCCCCATTCACTTGACACGTGAGTCACATCTTGCACCTTAGGGGACACACACACACACACACACACACTCACTACCTTTCTCTCATTGTTGTCCTTAACTCTCCATTCCTCACCTTTCATCCTCTTTTATTGTCTACTGTTTTTCTTTTCCATTTCTCTCTCCATTTTCCTTTACCCTCCTTTCCTTACCGTCCATCCGCTTGTGTTTACCTATCTCTCTACGTAAAATTTTCATCTTATTCCTTTCTTTCTTTGTTGTTTTCCTGTCTTCCTACCTCGCCTTCTATCCATTTTTTTTTTGTCTGTTTCCTCACCAACCTAACTTTCACTAACTTGACCCAGGTAGCTTAATCCACTGATGCTCCCCACCCACTCCTTACTCCACCCAACAGTCAACCCCTTCCACACACCTTACCCATCCATCAACCCTCCTATTCCACACCTTGCTATTCTATCTACCTATACCCTTCCACTCTACACCCACCCAACCAACCACACACACACACACACACACACACACACACACACACACACACACACACACACACACACACACATTAGGCCTACTATACTCACTCACCTGCCCCTCACCTTTCCAACACAGCTACCTATTCACCCACTCCACCCTACCCAGATACCTACTCACCCTGTCCACCCTACCTAACTACACCAACTCTACCCTCATCCTGCCCTCACCCCATCCACCCACCTTACCCAACCACCTTCTCACCCATCCGTCACCCTATTCAGCTACTCGTCCAACCCCTCCCTCACCCCAACCACCTTCCCACCCAACCCAGCTACTCTGCCCACCCCTCCCTCACCCCAACCACCTTCCCACCCAACCCATGCAGCTACTCTTCCAACCCCTCCCTCACCCCATCCACCTTCCCACCCAACCCAGCTACTCTGCCCACCCCTCCCTCACCCCAACCACCTTCTCACCCAACCCAGCTACTCTTCCCCACCCCTCCCTCACCCGGCTATCCAGTGGCCAGACATACTATCCTAATAATCCCCGAGACAGCCAGCCATCCATAGCGACCTTGGCACAGTTAGTAGTCGTATTCAAGGATCTTGGTCGTATTGAGGTCACATCTGGCAGGTCACGCGTGCATCACACAACCAACACCCGTACGAGGAGCTTCAAGAAAAGTTAAGGGAACCCATGATATAGTGTAGGATAGTCGGCAAATTGGAGGTGAGTGAGTGAGTGAGTGGGTCCTTTATCATGCAGAGACAACACCGGGATGATAATGTTGTGTGACTATACATAAACAATATATACCTTTTGTAGTGTTGTTCCCTGTGTGTGTGTGTGTGTCCCCTAGAGAAGGTGCAAAGACTCAAGGAGGTTATTAATGAAAGACCTGAAAGACCCTGTGATCGTGTATAAAAAAATAATTGAAAGCGTCTGATTCCTCCTGACCATGCCACGTAACAAGCTCCTTCAATATAGGTGCATGGTGTTTCGTGGCAATATTTGAAGGACTTTAGACTAACCTCCAATTTTCTGACTGCATCACAGGGTGCCTTAATTAACCTGGTTCGAGTATACAGCTTCCGTAACAGTCAAAATAGAGTGGAATGTATACCGGGTACGCTCCTTGACGGATTTATACTTTCTCATACTTCACTTCACTCAGGGTTATTCTGATCACTTCTTTGTTGTCATTTGTCCTTAGTAGGTGTATACATTCCTTTTACACAGACACTCATTAATTCTTCCTGGGCAGGTGTTTTAGACGAAGGAATAGTTAGTTAGTTAGTTTGTTTGTTTGTTAGTTATTTTATTGACAACATTACAAAGTTAAGACATGACACGTATTATAGTTTACATAAATAATACGATTAATACATATTCACAAAAGTCACTTAAAATTCATGTGTGGAATAGGCTAAGTATATTAAAAGAAAATGTGTGGTATGATTTTGTTTATATAATTCATTTAGCTAATATATTTACTTCTTTATTTTGACTTTGTTGGGATAATTAGCTATTCTTTTTAGACTGCATGTACGAGGTGGATGGCAGGGAGAATAATTAGGTCAAATAAGGTGTGATTGCATGACCTCAAGAATAAAATTAGACCTAGCAAGGAGGTCAGTGTTATGTAAATCGATGAGAGAGAGAGAGAGAGAGAGAGAGAGAGAGAGAGAGAGAGAGAGATACATTTAATTGTCCATTCTGTACAAAGTAAATATTCTTGCTAAGACAGAGAGAGAGAGAGAGAGAGAGAGAGAGAGAGAGAGAGAGAGAGAGAGAGAGAGAGAGAGAGACACACACACACACACACACACACACACACACACACACACACACACACACACACACACACAGACAGACAGACAGACAGACAGACAGACGGAGAGGGAGAGAGAAAGAGATAAGTTTGGAAATAGAATCGTGGGGGGAGGGGGCAGATTAAAAACCACATACACTCCCAGGCTAAATATTTGTCACTCAATTCAGGGGTGATTTTTTTTGTTGGTAAATTGGAAGGTCTGTGATTCCTCCTAACTAACCTATGCCAGAAAAACAGACACCCTTCATACTGGTATTAATATATATATGTATGGGATCTGTTGCTTCGGGGCATAGGTAGGAGGAATCAGTATAGCCTTCCTAAATACCAACAACATGAGAATCTCCCCTTAACCCATTGCCACTGAGAGTCCCCTAGTCATTCATTCATGTATGGTATAGTAATAGGTGAATTGAAGGGCTTACTGATTCCTACATAAAACTATGTGTATAATTATATTCGATCTCCACATTTTATAGATTGAGCTATGTACTGTACTACTACTAATAATATGATAATCTCTTGAACATATATAGGGTTTATATAGGATGAGACTGTGTGTGTGTGTGTGTGTGTGTGTGTGTGTGTGTGTGTGTGTAGAGGCGATGCATTCTGTTCTATTGTACGCTTGGTAACGGGTCTATTTGAAGAGTGTACTCTTCTGTTTCATGTGTCCGCAAGTGTACAAGAAAAATGAACTAGGCTAACTATAGTAGACCTTCACAATATCGACAACAGACGACCCCCTCCCTCCCTTATAGGTATGTGTTCGCAACTGTACAAGAAGAATTAACCATAGTAGACCTTCACAATATCGAGAACAGATGACCCCCTCCCTTATAGGTATGTGTTCTCAACTGTACAAGAAGAATTAACTATAGTAGACCTTCACAATATCGACAACAGATGACCCCCTCCCTTATAAGTATGTGTTCGCAACTGTACAAGAAGAATTAACTATAGCAGACCTTCACAATATCGACAACAGACGACCCCCTCCCTTATAAGTATGTGTTCTCAACTGTACAAGAAGAATTAACCATAGCAGACCTTCACAATATCGACAACAGATGACCCCCTCCCTTATAGGTACCCACTGGACAGACACGAGGGAACGGAATACCTGCACGAAACACAGGTAATAATGATGATGATAATGATGATAATAGACGCCGCTATAGGGCAACGACCATGCCAGTCTGGGTATTTATAGATCGATAGACCTTATTCCACTTTGCTTGTTGCTTTCCGTTGCCTTGGTAACCGTGACGCTGTTGTTATCCATTTTTTCCTCCTGGATTTCTTCAGGTTTGTTGTTATATATATGTAAATAATCTTGTAAAAATAAACTTGTGTAAAAATAAACATACCGGTATATATATATAAACTTATATTAATAACTTATATATAATTTAAAGATATACCACTAAGGGAAGTCTCTAGTGAGTAGGATAATAAAATATATATATTAATAAAGTAGGGACTAAGGATTTTAGTGAGTATAGGCGAGTACAGTGTTGGACAATCTGGAGCAACTGATCCTACACAAACTATTTTATGCAACAAACCACGTTTATTTTTATTAATCTGGTCCTGTTTCCTTGCGTTAGTTAAGGACCCTGTGATCGTGTATGAGAATTGGAGGCTTTTGATTCCTCCTGACTATGCCACGAAACACGCTCCTTCCCTATAGGTGTGTGTGTGTGTGTGTTTCGTGGCAATATTTGAAGGACTCATTTACCTCCAATTTTTAAGACTACATCACAAGGTCCCTTAAGGAGGAAATTCGGTGTTGGTAAATTTGGAGCAACTGAATCTTCCAAACTATTCCAAGCAACAGAACACCATTATTTTTGCTCTTCTGGTCCTGTTTCCTGGCACACTTTGGAGGAATCGAAGAGCTCCAATGTAACAAAAGGGAAGTATCACCTTAAGAGCTTTAGGAATGGAGGCGGTCTACTGTACCAAAAGTGTATTATCCTACCCCCTTAAGGTCGCCACTGTGAACCTATCCTTATGAATTATTCCCTCCTCGCCAAGTCAGTCAGTCAGTCAGTCCCCTTTGTTGTCACTACTGGACCCTCTCACTTGGCTTTTGGGTACACAGTCACTCAACACCCTATTTTATATACCCCTTTCCTTATTTACCACCCCACTCTGCCTCCTTTTTTTTTTTTCTATCTGTCTTTCTATATCATTCTATTTGTATCGTTCTATCTATCTCTCTATATCATTCTATTTGTATCGTTCTATCTATTTTTATCTCTGTGTGTGTGTGTCTGACTGATCGCTGTCACAGTTATAAACAACAAAGCCTTTACTGTCTTGATGTTTCTCCTCCCTCTCTCGTCTCACCTCACAACATGCCTGGCTCTGGGTTGTAGTATAATGGCACTGGCGCTCGGTATTGATGTTGAGACAGATAAGTGTGTGTCACCCTTCTCACATAGCATACCAAGCCGGTGTAACAGGAATGGACTGGTCTGGTCTGCAAGGCTACACACAGGGAAGAAAGAGTCAAAACAGGCATCAGAGAGTTACCAGTAGAATATGTGTATGAATATAATAATTAGGCTACACTTATATAGATAGAGACACCATACTGACAGAATTGGCTTTACCGTATATTATCAAACCATAGGACAGAATATAACCTTCACTCATTAGTCACCGCCGCTTATGTGTATAAATATAATAATTAGGTTACACGTATATAGATAGAGACATGAAGACACCATACTGACAGAATTGGCTTTACCGTATATTATCAAACCATAGGACAGAATGTATATAACCTTCACTCGTCTGTCACCGTCACTGTTGCTCTACTTCCAAGCCTTCCATCTCTGGCTAACCTTTCTCATTGATTCACTGTGTAAATAAATTATACATCAACCCCCTCCGCTCTGGTCACTCACCATCCATGCACACATTACAGTAATATATATTAGTCAATTGTTTTCCATCCACCACTAAGATAAAGTTATTGATACTAAACTAATAAGGGAAATAATATCACTGGACTGAACATAAATATATATATACCGGTATATATAGTAATGTTGTCGAGCAGTAAACTACATACTATTCAACCCCGTTTTGTATATAGAGCAACAACTCAGATGATTCGTATTCCTAGTTTCATTTCCTGAACAATTTATCTTATCACATAGTGGTTACAAGTTTATACGGATTTACGTAATCATTTGAGTATATTGGTATTTACTATTGAGGTGTATGAAGCCCAGGATTTGACCTATCTTGATAAAAATATGATAAAGTGTGATATGACTAACTGGTTACGAAACCATCTATAGCCTATAAAGGGTTCGTGGTGAATATTCCGAAGCCATGAAGGATATATCATAGAGTATCTTGGTGCATGTGTTGCCCGTGATAGTTTGGCTGACCCGTCATCCAGAAAGACCCAAAACCTCGTCTTAAGGTCTGCAGGGGGAGGAGGGGTAGACTTTTCTTCATGGTTTTCGATGGTACCAGTTTGTTTTGGTTTTGTTTTGTTGTGTGTGTGTGTGTTTATTTTTTGTTATGTTGTGTGTGTCTGTTTATTTGTTTTTGTTTTTGTTGTGTTGTGTGTAATATTTTAAGAGAGGAGGAGGAGGAGGAGGAAGATAAGGAAAGAAAGAACAATAGGAGGAGGAAGATAAGGAAAGAAAGAACAATAAGAAATTAGAGTAATAGTAAGGAGGAGTAGGAGTTAGGTTAGTGTTTTAGAGAGTGGGTGAATGAAGAAGGGAGTGAAGTTACAACCCGTCTTTCCGGTACACCTTCTCCTTCACCCTTCCCCTCTTCTTTCTCCCCTCCTCCCCTCTTCTTTCTCCCCTCCTCCCCTCTTCTTTCTCCCTTTCCTTCCCTCTTCTTTCTCCCTTCCTTCCCTCTTCTTCCTCCCCTTTTCTTTCTCCCCCTTCCTACCTCCTCTTCTTTCTCCCCTCCTCCTCTTCCACCCTCTCCCCTCCTCCTCTTCCACCCTTCCCTCTTCTTCCACCCCCTCCTCTCACTATCCATCCCTTCCCTTCCCCTCTCACTCTATCCCCTCCCTTCCCCCATCCCCTCTCCCCTTTCCTGTCTCACAATTTATCCCTCCACTTCCCCTACCCTTCCCTCACTTATGTCACTCCATCTCCCCTCCCTCCCCTCCCTTCATCTCTCCCCTGTTAACTTACCTTTTAGCCTAACCTGACCTCTACCTCCCTTCCTTCCCCTTCCCCCCCACACACCTGCCGCACCCTACCTTACGCAATACAGGTGCCAAAGGGGAGTGGAGGTGGGAAGGGAGTGATGGAAGGAGAGAAGGAGGGAGGGGGAGTGTTGGAAGGAGAGAGGGAGGGAGGAAGGAAGAGGTGGTGAAGATTTAGGAGAACAAACACAAGAGAAAAGGAATATTTGTTAACGGGAATGGAAAGGATTAAAGTGAAAGAGGGAACGAAATAAAGGAGGACAAACCCAAAAGAAAAGGAATAATTGTGACGGGAATGTAAAAGATGAGAGTTGAAGAAGAAGGGAACGAGATTAAGGAGAACAAACACAAGAGAAAAGGAATTATTGTTGACGGGAATGGAAAGGATGAGAGTTGAAGGAGGGAACTAGATTATTTCCTCTATTTTGCCAGACTCCTTGAACATGGGATACAATTTTATTATTTGACGGTATCATAGATTTTGGCCGAGCCTGTCGAGAGTAAAACGACGTTCCTAAAAGCGAGAAGTTGGATAGAAAAGTAAAGGATAATGTGGCAAGGGAAGGTGCGGGCGGAAAATTTGGAGAGAGAGAGAGAGAGAGAGAGAGAGAGAGAGAGAGAGAGAGAGAGAGAGAGAGAGAGAGAGGCACTGGGTGGAGAAGCAGGAGGGAGGGAGGGAGGTGAGGGATTGGGTGGGGAGGCAGAATGGATAAATGGAGGGAGGTAGGGAGGCACTGGGTGGAGAAGCAGGAGGAAGGGAGGGAGGGACTGGGTGGGGAGGCAGAATGAATGGAGGGAGGGAGGAGGAAGTGGAGAAGGGAAGGGAGGCACTGGGTGGAGAAACAAGAGGGAGGAAAGGAGTGAAGGGAAGAGAGGCACTAAGTGGAGGGAGGGAGGAAGGGAGTGGAGAAGGGAAGGGAGGTAGGGGAGCGACTGGGTGGGGAGGCAGAATGGAGGGATGGAGGGAGGAAGGGAGTGGAGAAGGGAAGGGAGGAACTGGATGGAGCAATAAGAGGGAGGGAGGGAGGGAGTGGAGAAGGGAAGGGAGGCACTGGTGGAGCAGCAAGAGGGAGTAGAGGGAGGGAGGGAAGGAAAGGAGTGGCTGGGTGGTGCTTCATGTCCTGGCAAGTAAGAAGAACCGGTGTAGGAGGAGGAAGGAAGGCGTTAGTTTTATCAGTGATCAGAAACCTTGAGAACCCACCCATCTATCTGTTCTCATCAAGGTACAGCCACAATCAAATAACCATCGACACTTTCCTTTCATGTTGCAAATAAATCAGTATCATATCAAAATATAATCATACAACACCTTACGTCAACTCAACCACCTCTATTATCATTATGAGGTGCTGCAAAATCATACACGTGTTGTTCTTTATTACCAAGATATTTACTACGATGGAAGGAAAGTGACGGTGGATATTATTTTGATTGTGGCTGTACAGTCGGGGGGGGGGGGATGGGGGGCAATAATTATATCCTGATTCGAGACATAACCTGAATCTCTATCAACTCACTCCTCTCCCCAATCACTTCAATCGGTACAGTCACGGTCAAAAGTCTTGCAACGTCCCAATGAAACTGAAAAATCAAACTGAATCTTAAGAACCAATATATATTAGATACCAGTAGCTATGGTATCCCTAAACTTTTTGATCCGTTTCATTTAATTAAAGGTGTTGCAGGACTATTGACCATGACTGTACAAATTCATAGTGTGTCTTTGATGAGAACGGAACTATTGACACCCAGCCAGTGTGTACCAGCCAGTCTTGTACACCTCATATAGGCTACTGTACATACTGGTTACACTTGGCACACACTTTATTGTTATTATCACTTTGCTTTCTCGGTTACTCGTATAGAAATATAGCCTAAGATTATTATTATTATTTTTTTTTTTTTTTTTTTTTTTTTTTTTCCCTTTTTTTTTTATGGCCCAGTTTATCGGAGCGAATTTGTGGTGGCAGCTTTGGTGGGTGGCTCAACCTACCTAACACTATCCCGGTAGAGTGACGTCATATCATAAACTTCCCGACGTACACCTCACGAAAGTTTCATTGATTTGTCTGGTGGTGGGGGGGAGGGTGCTGCTGGTGTAACTGACTACCATACCGTACTGTACCAGGCTCAGGGTACACACCAACACTACTCCTGTACAGTCACCAACAAATCTCATATACCCTACCATGTTCCCTGTGTTAATATTCTGTTGCATTTTGGTCCTTAGGCATGAATATATGTGTGTGGTATTGACGATAAACAAACAACAAAGCCATCGTATCGGTACCATGCCATCGTCAACACCATGAATATCTATGTGTGGTATTGACGATAAACAAACAACAAAGCCATCGTATCGGTACCATGCCATCGTCAACACCATGAATATCTATGTGTGGTATTAACGATAAACAAACATCAAAGCCATCGTATCGGTACCATGCCATCGTCAACACCATGAATGTTCTTGCCTATGACATTTAATTAAACCCCTAAGCACGTGTTTTACTTCTCAAAATAAGTTTAGGCTACTCTGTCGAACGTAGCCTAATC
>JAWQEG010004245.1:0-25227 GCA_033782935.1 Petrolisthes cinctipes
GTCTGGAGTGAGTCATTTTTCAACCCCCTTCTCTCTTTCTCTTTTCTGCCCTCCTTTATGGCCTGCTTCCATCTGTTCATCTCAAGGGTTGGTTGGTAGGTTGGTAGGTAGGTATAGAAATATATATATAAGTGAAGGGCTTGGGCAAAACTCTCTCCATCCCTTCATTCGTGTGGTCGGAAAAAGGTTCTAATACACCCTAGCGCTTATCCACAGACTCTTAACGTACTAAAAATGGTTTAAGGCTCTTACAATGTATGCACCAAATATTACCGAGTACATGTATGTATTATTTATGATGTGGCATAAATGTTAATGCATGTACCTTCAAGACATCGTCCAATAATAGGGACCAACTGTGAACGGGTTTGTCAGAATCAACTTTTCCCCTTGCCACTCCTTTAGAAATGCCACGAGGAAATCAGCGAACAGAGAAAAACTTGCTGGCCAGGATCATCGTCGAAGAATGCCCTCATGAGATTGTTTGCATGAAAGGAAAGGCATGATTATGGTTTACTGTGATAATCCTGGGTAGATGAATTGGACGCCTGCTGATTTATCTAAAGAATGCTAGCTAACAAATTGTATGAATGTATGGGTATAAGTTATCTGTTTTGTAGCCATCTACGTTCACAGGATAGTACCCCCAACAGCCTTATCTTGTATACTCCCCGAGATGGTTATAATAATTTTGGTTCTTAACGTTATGTGATGGGACCGAAATTACGAGTGCCCTCAGTGTACATCGAAGTTTATAATTTTCAATGATCAGTATTTTTCTACTGATTTTAATTTATGTTTAAATTTCCTTCGCAACCTTAACTTTTTATTTGCCTGATTACCTGCTCGCTTACCTGAGCAATTTTTCACTCTTATGGAGAACTTATATACACTAAAGAACGTCTAAACCTTTCATACATATTTTAATGCTTTTTTATTCCCTTATTTATCTTATTTACTCATGTCCCCAGGCTTGACACTTTGAAATATTAGTAGGTTTTATCTCACTTGGTTTTAATTTTGTTGTCACCAAAAAACTTTCATGTCTTTTTCTTTCATTTAAATATATTTCATGTCCGCCTGAAATTACATCTTCTTACCAGTGATGTGTACAGTCCAGGACATAAGTAGAGTTGTATCCATCCTTCTCAACCTCCTGTGAATATAGAAGATTTTGAAGGTGTGGCGTAGAGTTTATAAACAAATTAATGTATATCTTTATTTATTAACTCTGGAATTACTGCCTTTTTATTCTGCCATGGAATCATATTGCGTTGATAACTTTGCTATGGGCATGGGAAGGTAAGATGAGAGACGAACTTGTAACTGTAACTGTATCTGTAACTGAGACTGTCATGGGTGCTTTGCTCTATATAATGTTCAATCAAGTACTGCCCTTCTTACGTGTCTCATACAGTTATCGTAATTAGGCGTTTATCTGAGGCTTTCCCAGCGGGAGGGACGTGTATCGACCAACCGGCTGAAGATGGCCAGTACGCCGCTTTTGTTCTGAGGCATCTTGGATCTTGGGAGGTGTATGCAATAGACACCTCCGAGTAAAGGGGACATAAGAACCATTGCACGTGGTAGGCTGAAACGTCACTTGGGTTCAGCATGCAGACCTCCGGTTTTAATGTTATTCAGTTAATTTAATTTTGCATCAACTTGTCCTGACCAACTGCATTTCTTTTATTTACTTTCTGTCTTCATTTTTCTTCTTTTTGTTTACATTTACCTTAATTTTTAGTCACTTTTTTTTTATCGTTAGTATACTCCTACCGTTCCATTTTACTTTCTCCTTCCTTACAATTATTATTCACTTATAAATTTATATGTTTACTGTTGTCGTCTTAAAGTAAAAGGCCACTTCAGTATCTGCGATTGTTTTCTAATTGTCGTTAGTTTCTCCCACAAAATTGTTACATTGAAATGTCATATTAATTATTATTATTATTATTATTAGTAGTAGTAGTAGTAGTAGTAGTAATAGTCATTTGGAGACAATCTTTAGATACTAAAACCATCCTCGTCTAGACCACATTTGGCCCCCTCCCCATCCCCCTACACACACACACACACACACACACACACACACACAATGGATACAAGTAGGAATGTGAACAAATGGATTAATTAGGTAGACCTCCTTGCCCGCCCCTACACGTGTGCTGATAGGGTTGAATATCTTGCGTTCCCTTCCCTGGAAGCACCCTAATGGGCTTGGGTAATTACCCTGCGTTTTCGTGCTAAGTGTGTGTGTGTGTGTGTGTGTGTGTGTGTGTGTGTGTGTGTGTGGCTGTTGTTTTTCGTAATTTACTTCATTTTCCAATACTTGTCTTACCCTCTTTTCCATTATATTAAAAAAAATCAACCAAAACCTTTTATAAAGTATCCTACGTTTTCAATCTCTATCAATCCTTTCAAACTCAATCTCATTTTTTCTTTTTTGTCTCATTCATTTGACACAGCATAGCGTGCTAAGATATAACCTATCAGAATGTATTGAGTAAAGTCTCCGCAACAATAACTGACTATATATACCGTTACTGTACAATATCTTCCCTGTCATTTCATCTTGTCTTTCGTAATTGAGAGTATCATGTCACAATTGTTAATACTATTTCTCTTATCGCATGTTCCATATCACTCATGTATTCTTTCTCAAGCTCTCTTTAACAATCATAGTGTTGTTCTCTCTCTCTCTCTCTCTCTCTCTCTCTCTCTCTCTCTCTCTCTCTCTCTCTCGGTGAGTGAGTGAAACAGTATAACAATATAATTATGCACTTCTCGTACCCTGTCACCTCTCCTTTCGACCTTTACCCTCCCTCTTTCCCTCCCTCCCCTTCCTCTCCTTAACTTCCCTCTCTCCCTTCCATAGTTTGTTTTTTTCCCCCTTGCCGTTCAGTCCGCTTCCATCCCCAGCCACAACAAACCATCTGCCTACAACGAGTTTCTCTCTCTCTCTCTCTCTGGTTAGTATTATATCTACGTGTATTTGGCAATCTATTTTTCTACTTATCTATCTGAATATCGGCTGCAGTTCCCTAGCCACCCATCCATCTATCCATCCATTCATCCACTAGTGTTTGTTCCCAGGCCCGTCACTAAGGATATACATACAGTAGGCTACATAAGAACGGTTCCCACTGATTGACACAACCGAACAACAACAAATACCATAGAAGGCAGATTATTTCACCAGACGGCATTAATTAAGGAATACTGCAACCTCGGTACGGGTGGTCCGTTTTGTGGGACATTATGGAGAAATAAGTAGCCTTCAAATTGCTATCCGAATATTGCCCCATTAAGATTGTATCGTCTAAGAAATAGTATCATCTGATTATTCATAAGTATGCAAGTAATGGAAAGCCTAATAATATATAGTGTATTGGTGATTCTAAATATGTAGCACCAGCGACTGAATCATTATTATATATATATGACACAACAATACGTCAGATTAATTATTTTCTACTGTGTTCGTCAACCACAGAACAGAGCAGCATGAGTTGGTTGGTTTGTTGTGGATTGTTAATTACGGTATTGTGTTTGTAATCGTTCTATCTATATATCTGTTTCCATGCGGCCTTCTCCTAGCTCCTGTCTCTGACCCTCTTCCTTTCTCCTCTTTTATCTTCTTCTTCTTTACTTCTTCTCTTTCATCTCCCCTCTTCTCATACTGTCTGCCCTCTTTAGCCTCTCCTTCTTCTCTTTAGCCTCTCCTTCTTCTCTTTAGCCTCTCCTTCTTCTCTTTCGCTTCCCCTCCTCTCTTATTGTCCTCTTTAGCCTCATCTTTCTTTTCTCTGGTCGTCTTTCTTCTTCTTCTTTCTTCTATTTCTTTCATATATCCTTTTTATTTTGATTTCCATGTTTCTATGTCTTTCTTACTTTGTTTCCTCCCGTTCCATCAATCTCCATATTTTTTTCTTTCCTATCTATCATGATCTTCTCTCATTACAGCATCTTATCCATTTCTTCAATTCTTTCATGCACTTTCTATCCTTGTCTTTCATTATTCTTTCACGTTTGGATATTTTCTTCTCTCCACTTTCCATTAATGTCAGTTCTCTTTTTTTTCTCCTTTTTCTTTCTTCTTCCTCCTTCATTGCCTCCCTCCCTTGTCATATCACTTCCCTCAATTTCCTTACCTTGTTCCCTCGTTAGCATCTTCTATCCTTATTACTCTTTTTACCCATGCCTCCCTCATTCCTTTATTTCCTCACTGCCTGTCCTGCCTCTTCCATATACCTCCCTTCATCCGTCCCATCTCCCTCTGCCTACCTCTTACTTACTCTCTTTCCCCACACTATGCCTCTTCTTTACATCCTAACAACATCATCATCATCATCTATGTCTCCTCCTTGCACCCATATCTTTCCCCACTAGCTGTTCCCACCATTCATCTTTCCTCCCCCTCCTCCCTTTTCCCACTATACCGTCCCCATCATTCCTCTTCCCATCCTGCATTTCATCTCCTCCACGTTTCCCCTTCCTCTCCCCTTACACCAAACCTCTTCTCAACATATTCACTAGCTATGCCTTCTTATTTCTGTATTTACTCTGTCCTCCCTTGCCTGTTCTCCCGTCCTGTCGATGCATCTACTAAACTTAATCTACTCTTTCTTCACATTAATCATAAAAGTAAGATAAACAATGCATTTCCACCTGCATAGTTTACTCTCTCCCCCTCCTTCCATCTTTCCTCTCTAGGCCTATATACTCTCTCTCTCTCTCTCCTTGCATCTTTCCTCTCTCTCTCCCTCTCTCTGACTAAGCATCCGAGCTAGCATCTTCCCTCTAGCTCCTCTCCACTCCCTCCCCTTTTCTCACTCTCTCTTTCCCTCTTTGCACTTTCCTGTTGCATCCCCTCTCCTCCTCGTGCACTTCTCGCCATCTCATATCACCCTCTCTTCTCTCACATTCTTTCACTCCATCGTTACGTGTTCTCTCTCTCCCTCTTCCTTTTCTTCTTCACACATTCCCCTTTTCTCATTCCTCGTCTTTGCTGCATGCATATCCTTCTCGCTTCTATCTCGTTTCTTCTTCTCCCTCGACCTTGCTTTCTCCTGTGTTTTCCTTCCAGTCTCTTGCTATTCCTCTTCCTCCTCCTCCTATTCCTCCTCTCGCTCATTTCTCTCTCGGCTACTTCATCTAATTCTTTCTCTCTCTCCCTTCCCTTCAACCATCCGTTTAGTTACTACTGTCTTTAGAGAACTGTGTATTCTCTCTCTCTCTCTCTCTCTCTCTGCCTGCTCCTTTATTTTATCTCCTCCCCTCTCTCTGTTGCTCCTCTTTCCACTCACTCCTCCCTTCACACCCTTACCGCCTTCATTCCTTCCACCCTCCTCTCTTAATCACCCTCCACCTTCACTCCATCTTTTAACATGGCTGACACTCCACGCTCATTTCCAGATTCTCTCTCTCTCTCTCTCTCTCTCTCTCTCTCTCTCTCTCTCTCTCTCTCTCTCTCTCTCTCTCTCTCTCTCATATATATACATATCTTCAACATTATTTAATTATTATCATTATCACCTCCCTCACCTAGCTCCTTCCAGGCAAGCAAAAATTGGAAACTAGAATCGCGTGCATATGTGTAATTGCAGATAAACTTTGCCGACGAATACGAACATGAATACAACAGCGAAAAAAAAAAAATCCTGACAGTGTAGGAACGTGTTGCTGATACACTATTATGATATGGAGTTGGCGCTCATAATACCCGATGATTGCAGCAGGTCTGGAGAAGTCGAGAGTGATGAACAATCCATTTAATTTTATGCTGTAGTGGTCTAGCAAATGCAGTACAGTATAGCTAATGATTTTGAGGATTTACGAAAGGATGCTATAGCGATGTTGTAACCCTTTCGTTCGTGTGTGTTATATTGTAATGTATATGTTTCGTTCATCAATTCTTAAGTATTACTGTTATAAGATGTAGGGTTACGTTAATGAGTTAGAATATTGTAAAGTTAAGTCTATGATCCTTTCATCTTGTTCTACTATATAATTCTGCCTACCTATCCACATCTATGTAATCCTTCTTTAGCTCCTTCCTCCATGCCTTCTATATTTCTCTCTCTCCTCCTCCTTCCTCATTTTCCTTTTCTTTTCTCTTCTCTTTCTCTTCCTCGTTGTTAAGACTCATCTACACTCCTCTTTATTTCCTTTATTATTCTGAATTCCCTTAGTTCATCCAGGCGGCTGCACGGCCTTTGCACTTACTACTGTACCTTCATCCTACTAAATCATCCATCATACTAACTCATCCATACTAATGGCTCCACCTCCCTACTCCTCATCCTACTACTCCTCCTCACCATCTCCGTTAGCTCTTCCCTCCGCCTCCTCCTCCCTCTTCATCCTCTTTTCTCCTTATGTTTCCTCTTCTTCCACCATTCGTCCATCCTGTACACTATATATAATTCATACTCAACTTTTCTGCTCCTCTCCTCCATCATCCTTCTTCGTGTTTTCAACCTTTCCTCCACTAATTTTCATTCCTTTACCTATTTCTAGCCTTGTTTTTCTTCACCAACTATATATACTTTTCTTCAACCTTGTTCATTCATCTTCCTCAATTATTAATATACATTTGTCCATCCATCCCACCAACTCATCCTCAACCATCATCCCTTTCCATAACCACAATCCTTCTCCTCAAATACAGCACCTACATGTACAGTTGCCAGCACTTATAACTGATACAGGCAGCGTTGTCAGTCCCCTTCTCCTGTACCTGTTATAAGTGCTGGCAATTGTACAGTATAATCATCCCAGCAGCAACAAATAATAATCATCATCATCAACAACAACCTTCTCTTCCTTCATCTCCAACAACAACAACAGCATCTCGTCCTCACCCCAGCCAGTCTCACGGCATCCTGAGTCTCCCGGTCCCGTTCTTCCTCCCTCAGCACCACCACCAGGCCACACCATCCCCCCAACCTCTCTCTCTCTCTCCCCCCACAGAAAAGGGTTATCACAGAAAATGGGAGTAATTTGACCCGTCACTCTCTTAGACGGTCGGTCGGGCGTGCGTTCGTTCCGTTGGCACCTATTGTAAACATTGTTCGTTTCGGGCTTTCCATTCCTGTTGCCTTCTTTGTCTTCTCCCTGTTTCAAGCCGCCGTGTGTGTCGATCTTGTTTGTGTATTATTGTTATTATTGATTCCACCGTCGCCGCCTCAGACTCAGAGATGTTTGTTTGTTGTGCCTCGTCTCTCTCTTCTGGTCTGGGTTCTTCTTATTGTTGTTGTTGTTGTTGTTGTTGTGGGGGTGTGCGTGCGTGTGTGCGTGCATGTACTGTATGTTGGAGCATGGTACTTTTCTGCTTCTTGGTTTCTTCCATCTTATCATTCCTTCAATTATCCATCCTCCCCCTCTCTCTCCCCACCACCACCACCACCATCCTCATGCATGACCAAGACTTCCTTCTCTTCCACCAACACCAAACCTATCTCTAACTACCTCCTCCTCCCCTACCCCTCCACCCACTACCTCCACTTTCCTCACCCCTCCATCCACCACCTCCACTTCTCACCCCTCCACCTCCACTTTCCTCACCCCTCCACCCACTACCTCCACTTCCCCCACCCCTCCACCCACCACCTCCACTTCTCCTCACCCCTCCACCCACTATCTCCACTTCTCCCACCCCTCCACCCACCACTTCCACTTTCCCCACCCCTCCACCCACCACCACTTCCACTTCCCCCACCAGTCTCACCTTCATCATCCTCTCCTCCTCCTCCTACTCGTTGACTCTTGCTCTTTCCATTCCCAAGCTGTGTTCAAGTACATTATTGAGACTATCATCAATTTCCTTGCCTTAGTAATTATGTCCTCTTGTGTTTATATATATATTTTCATTAATTTTAGTCAACATGTAGGCCTATATAGTTTAATCGAGAGACAAGAGCTTAAGATTTCTTTTTTTTTTTTTTACCACTTTTACTGGTAGTGATACATGCTTTTTTTTTTTTCTTTTGTGTGGCCTTAGTAGGATTATTTTTTTAATATATAATTCGGATCTCAGTAAATTAATACTCTCTTAATAATCAATAATAATTTGTCCTTACTTTCTCAGTACAGTTGTATAAGTCTACGTCAGTCTCTCTCTCTCTCTCTCTCTCTCTCTCTCTCTCTCTCTCTCTCTCTCTCTCTCTCTCTCTCTCTCTCTCTCTCTCTCATTAGCCCCGAGGACCCATCACAAAAATATGAATGACAATAAAAAGGCAACAATTATGCACTCCCAATAAAAGCCTCCATGGGTATTGGTGATCGATTACCAGTACTGTCTGTGTCTCAGTCCCCTTCATCTGTATCACCGACCCTCCGTCCCCTTTCCATTTTGAGTGTGTCCCCTTCTGTGCGTCCTGTGACCTGTGTGTGTGTCTGTCTGTGTGTCTGTCTCCATCCCATATGTTCTGTTTCCCCTTACCCTGTGTCTCTGTCCCCTTCCCTCTCTCCCTTCCCCTTACCCTATGTCTCTGTCCACTTCCCTTGTCCCCTTCCCTCTCCCTTCCCCTTACCCTATGTCTCTGTCCACTTCCCTTGTCCCCTTCCCTCTCCCTTCTTCATTTTGTGTCATGTGTGTTTATGTTTCCATGTCCTGTATGTATGTATGTATAAGCTGTATAATCATGAAATTGTCTTCGTCTTAATCTCTATTCCCAAAAAGGTGTCCGGTATGTTTCTCTTCTTGCCACATATCCTGTTTTCTTCTTCATGTGTTCTGAATACAGTGTTCGTCTTGATTGTGTCCTCAAAGCTGTGGTGTGTGTGTATCCTTGTTCCCGTGTTCTGAATATGCTGCATCAAATTCCCTTTCTCTTAGATGTATTTATTTGTCTTATTCTCCCTCTACTGTTTTCCTCTTTTTTATCAGCTTCGTTCTCAACATTTCTCATTTCCTTACGACATTTATAGGCCAATTTATCGTCTTCTATATATTTTTCTCGTTTCATTTATGATCTATCTCCTTCTATTCCTCTTTGTCCTTTAATTCCTCCTCTCCCCATCCTCTTCCCCTCCTCCTCCTCTATCCTCTTCCCCTCCTCCTTCTCTATCCTCTTCCCCTCCTCCTCCTCTATCCTCTTCCCCTCCTCCTCCTCTATCCTCTTCCCCTCCTCCTCCTCTATCCTCTTCCCCTCCTCCTCCTCTATCCTCTTCCCCTCCTCCTCCTCTATCCTCTTCCCATCCTCCTCCTCTATCCTCTTCCCCTCCTCCTCCTCTATCCTCTTCCCCTCCTCCTCCTCTATCCTCTTCCCCTCCTCCTCCTCTATCCTCTTCCCCTCCTCCTCCTCTATCCTCTTCCCCTCCTCCTCCTCTATCCTCTTCCCCTCCTCCTCCTCTATCCTCTTCCCCTCCTCCTCCTCTATCCTCTTCCCCTCCTCCTCCTCTATCCTCTTCCCCTCCTCCTCCTCTATCCCCTTCCCCTCCTCCTCCTCTATCCTCTTCCCCTCCTCCTCCTCTATCCTCTTCCCCTCCTCCTCCTCTATCCTCTTCCCCTCCTCCTTCTCCTCCTCCTCGTCTGCCGCAACTCGTCGTAAAGGAAGAACTCATACAAACTCATCATTTCCGTACACTGCAGTTAAGCTCTTGGTTTACTGCTCTCTCTATGGCCAGTTATCACTATTTTTACGGCATTCCTGTTACGGCTGAATGAGGAGTGCAAGGAATAGGAGTAGTAATAGGAAGAGGAGAAGACTTAGTGATGGTCGTGGTATTGGTAGTGATATAGTGTCATGAATATTAGTGGTACGAATAGGAGTAGGAATAGGAGGTAGGTGAAAGGAATAGAAACAGGAGTAGTGGTAGTAGTGGTAGTAGTGGTATTGCTAGTGAAGATAGTAGTAGGAACATTGGTGGTATAGGGATAGTAGGAGTACAAGTATAGTAGCGATAGGAGAAGTAAAACCTTTAGTAATGCCAAAATATTAATTATCTTGTCAATAAAATAATATCATATGAAGCTAACTCCTAACCTGCTATGAATTTCTCTTAAGTGGTAGAAATAGTAGTAGTCGTATGTATATTCCATTTCTGATATATTCCTTGTGCTCTTGTCATCATCATCATTATTTTTATCGTCATGCCAATATCATTAATGTTATTCCCATTGTCCTAAGCATTAATGTTATTGTTTCTTCCTCTTTTCAGGTAAGGTGGTGATGTCATGCAGAAGTAAGGTGGCGGTATGTAGGTATGTGTGTATGTACAGTATGTATGTATGTGTGTACGTATATTGTATGTATGATGAGGTGTGGTCCAGCGATCTCTCCCCTTCCTGAGGTTCTCATGAGGTTACTGAATCGATGCCACCTGCTTCTCTACCCTTCTTTCCCCTTCTGTACACACACACACACATACACACACACACACACACACACACACACACACACACACACACATGTATATGCATTCTTATATATACACAATCATGCATGCATGCACTTTTCTTTAAATGAAAGTAAACACAGTATGCACATTCAGGTGCATTCCTTCACACGCACCCTACTGTATATATACAAAAACAGATATACACACAAGCATGCATGCATTCACACGCACAGAGGGCAAAATGTACCCAAGCAAAAAGCAGACATAAACAAGTATACCGTACCCACACACTTTCCCATACAAGTACAGTAAACAAGTTTATAGACACACACACACACACACCATGACGCAAAAGATGAGAGTAACACGTAGTCATGACATGTTAATATTGTTATGCATACAAGTACTGTTATATATATATATATATAACGGTACATATGGCCACTTGTGGGTATTATTATTAAAATGAAATACGTATGATTAATATTTTCGCCTTCTTCCCTGTGCAGGACAACATAATGTGTACCTTACTATTCTGTTTATATGAGTTGATGGGAAAAGCAAAACTGGTTTAGAAAATTTGGTAATGCGTCCAGCCATGCGGTGTATTTGAAACCATCTGTATAGAAGTAGCATATTAACCAAGTAAAGAAATGGCTCATATGCCGCTCTTATATTGAAGTATCGAGGCTAATATCAAGGGGCTGTAAAGTATAACGTGTTAGGATCAGAGTGGCATAAGGTCAGTTTCTCTGGGTTGGTTGGTTGGTTGTTGGGTCACTTGTATTCTAAAATCTTCATTGTATAATATTATGATAACACTGATATTCCCGAGTCTCAAATACCTAGCAAATTCTCTGTGTAAATTCTTCGTTGGGAGTTATTTACCTGCACCAACTCATATACCGTGCAAATGATGAGAGCATTACTTACTTACTTACCTTACTACTTACTTACTTACTTACTTACTTACTGTAGTGTTAGTCTTCCTAGTTCATTTTTTTTTTTTTTTTAAGTAATAGTGGTGGTTAATTTGTGTAAGTTTGAAAAGTCGTGGTAGAAGGATTTGTTGTAGCTGTAATATTAGATGTGGTCATAGTAGTAGTAGTAGTAGTAGTAGTAGTAGTAGTAGTAGTAGTAGTAGTAGTAGTAGCACAAACTGTTCATGTGATTCTAATATACCTGTAGTAGTAGTAGTAGTAGTTGTTGTTGTAGTAGTAGTTGTTGTTGTAGTTGTAGTAGTGTAGTTGTAGTTGTTTTAGTATTAATAATAGTCGTAGTAGTAGTAGTTGTTGTACTTGTTGTTGTAGTAGTAGTAATAGTTGTTGTAGTTGTAGTAGTAGTAGTTGTTGTTGTTGTAGTTGTAGTATTAGTAGTAGTTGTAGTAATAGTTGTAGTAGTAGTTGTTGTTGTAGTAGTAGTTGTTGTAGTAGTTGTTGCCTACTAGAAATGCAATAATAAGTATTTGTATGCAACAATTAGTAGCGTGCATGCAGGAAAGTGTGTAACTCCTTCTGTCTTCATCTGTGAATGCCTAATATTATGTTCAAGACCTTTTTATAATAATTATATATGCATGATTAACTAAACAAGCTGACCATAAACCATAGCCAGACAGTGAACAAATAATTTACTGTAATTTTTTTACAATTACTAATCGAACTCGAGAATATTTAGTGTTTTTTGAAGAGTGTAAAAAAAAAAAATATTATGATGTACAGTTCCGGACAATACTGTTTTACCTCCCTAACGGAACTCGACCAAATACAAATGAGAAAACACATACAAACATCAAGACTCAAACGGTTCGGAGATTCACCTCCAGACGTTCGAAATTCTTGTAGTAGTACAGTAGAAAGAAGGTAATGTCTGTAGTTGTAGTTATACCTGTGTTCATTTCTTAGTTATGTAGGCCTAAGTGGAATGAAAAGAGGGAAATGTTTGACTGCTCGGAGAGATAATTTCTAAGATGCTTTATAGTCATGATGATTGTAGTATCTAAACCCTTGTTCCCTCTCTGTGTTAGAGGTTAGTTACTTGTAAAGTACTGTAATGTTATTATCTGTCGCGAAGAACCAATCTGTACTTATGAGCGGCGCGATTTTATAATATCTTGTAAAGAAATATCAGGACTGGTGTCATGGGTGGTTCAAAGAAGTTATATTTTTAGGACAACTCGTTTGATTTTGTATGAATGTATTGGAATTGTGTTAGATAATATTTAGTTTTAGTAGTTGTAGTTTTAAAATAAGGACCTGTTTTTTTTTAATCCCTGCTCTGAAATTATCATGATCGAATGCTGGTGAGGTTCTGGAAAAAAATTCACCTTGTTTGCATTGTAATGTTTGGGTATTTCTATAATATCTGACATTACCATGATATATTACATGCACTTCTTTGCACATATTTGCAATTTTGATAAGTATAGAGAGCTGATACAGGATTTCTCATCTTAAGATAATCAGGTTAAAGTCCTGAGTGATTAAGTTAGTCTCAGCAGTAATATTTTAACCAACTCAGAACCTTCTTGTTCTTGTTTATGTCATTACAAGAGTTGAGAAGTTTGTAGTAGTGGCAATGTGTGAGTTGTATTGTGCTGTGGAGTTTGAGGTTGGAAGGGTATAAGGGATCCACTGATAAGCAAGAGTCAGCCTCCTCCACCGCCACCACCACCGCCGCCGCCGCCACTCCTTTTCCACCTGATATATGAAAAGCCATAAATGTAAAGTGTGGGCCAAGTTGGCCGGAGGAAGCATCGCCCCGCCGGCCGTTTCTTTGTGGGGCAACAATACCCTTCACGTATAATAGCGCATGAAGCACACTCCGCTCTCCTTATCGCCCGGAAGAGAGGAATGTAATAGCTATCCCTTCAAGACACTACAGTAAATAAGATGACAAGTGTGGCCATGTGCACGTTATCGCTGATAGTCGACATCAAAGCCTCCCCTGGTTTCCCGTTTTCTCAAAATCAGAGGGTGAGTGGGGGCGCGGGGGGCCCAAGACGACCAGCCAACAGAGAACGGAGGGGCGGGGGCGGGCCGGGGTCCTGCCCCTTAGAAAAACTTACAATCTTACAGGGCATGTGCGCAAAATGAGTTCCTTTCACACATGCGTGGAGTTGGGTGTGTGCGTCTAGCGGGGGTAGAAAGTGGGAGGCGGGGGTTGGCGGCGCGGGAGGCGGGGGTAATGGGCGGAGCAAGGAGGTGGGAGGAGTCGGCGGAAAAGGGCGGAGTCAGTGGGGGTGCGGGGGTGAGGAGGAGTCAGAGAGAGCGGGGGTTCAGACCTAGAGCAGGAGGCACTCTGAGTTAGGCCACGGCTGGGGTGAAGTTCTCGCCGCTCCTCCCGCCTCCCAGCCGACCCTCCTTCCTTACCTTCACTCCTCACGGGTCTTTCCTCTCACACGAGCGCTCATCTCCCACTCGACCTCCCTCCAACACTTACTCGTGCAGTTGTTAGTGAGCGAGGCGACCCTGTAGCAAGCCTCTGCCTTTACTCAAGTTAATATCAGCCAGTGATCACAATCGTAATTATTTTGTTTATCACCATTAATATTATCTTCGAAACCACACTGAGGTGGAGGAGGTCGGAGTGTTGTTGAGCGCTGATGTGACAGACTGACAGCCAGCCTGACCCTGACGTCACTTCCCTGTACCTAGGGGGGGAAATACTTATGAATAAATCTACTACTACTACCTGTACCGCTACGCTACCTACCACCTTGATACGACCCCAGGCAGACTTAGAGGCAACGGAGCCACGAGTTTGGAAATCTTGTCTATGAGTAGAGAATGAGAGAGAGGAGGAAGCTCCATCTCTGGGTGTGGCCCTGGTCCCAGATCACTCAAGGTCCTTCCTGTTATTGTACAGTCTCCACCAAAAGTTTTGTCACTTCCCACATGACCGTACAGGCCATCACATTAATTTATATAAAAGACATATATATATTATCTTTTCCTGGCATCTTCTACAGGATACTATTCGTCTTAAGGTTAATGTTGAGTTTGGAGATGAGGTTGAACCACTGGTGGTTACTGTATAGTAACCGCTCCAATGATACCTAAATCTACACAGGTACACAAAGCGTAACATTGTTTCATAAAATCACACAGTTGCACATAGTTACTGAATCTCTTATATAGGCTTTACTTGTGTCAAGGAGATCAAGGTTAAAGTATATACAGTATATATGAACTACTCGTTAGCGGAGCTTAGACAGTAGCCCACAGTAGGCTATCCCTGATCCCTGATTGTCAAAGTATTGAACTTAACATATCACTTGGCATTCAGTCATTTTCTAACATGCGACATACCAATTCATCAGTAAAAGAAACTTCCAAGGCGAGTGTTGGAAAACTTCAGATCTCAAAGTTTTCTCTCGAGGAAATGTTTTTATGTTCTTTAACCAATATATTATAGTAACACAGGCATACCACGGTTTCCTTGAAGTTCGTTGAAATGTGACAGAATCTTATATGGAGCGTCTTGTTCCACTTCAATAGTTTTATTGGCTAATTATAGAAGGTGACTCTTCTAAACTTTGGCAAATTACACATTTCATCAAGAATATAAAGGTTCTGTACAGGCACAATGTGGACGAGTCAGTAACCTTCAGTTTTTCCAAGCACACCATTAACTCCATTTACTTTGAAAAGTAACCTGTTTGTACTTGGGTTCTACTCAGTTGATGTTTCGTGACATATATTCCGTATACTACTTATGTTTAGAGTGTCGACTATAATATATACTACAGTATATATATCTGCAGTGGCTAGTAAGATGTACAGTTAGGAACAAAAGTTATTAATCAGTTCAGAATTTCTAATAGACTAAATGAGTACTTAATACCTAACCATTAAAATTTAGAAGTTACCTCAATTAGCTTCATACAAATTTCAGACTATAACGTGGTATTAAAACTGTCCTTAACTATATTTCTCCAGCTTCTCAATGTTAGGACGGGTGAGCCTCCCTTAGCCACACTCCTGCTGGTTAGTGATGAAGATAGTAGCGAGGGAGAGAGTAGTGCATACATACATTATGGTTTTGGAGAAAGAGTGGTTTGTGAATATGGCGATGAGGAGAGGGAATGAGTGGAGATGGTGGTGAGAATAGGGTAGTAGTCGATTTGGTTCGTCGTGGGGAGAAGACAAACGCTGATGTGGGATGAGCAATAGGTAGAGTTAAAAAGGAAGGAAGAAGGGAGGGTTAGTTGTAGCAAAAGCATACACTTGACGGAATTGTGGTAAAGACAGGGAGTAACATTATATATATGGATTTGTAGGTACGGTACAGTACGAAACAAACGATAGAGAGTGAGTGATGTATAGATGGTGGAGATGGGAACTCGTATGTATGCATGGAACTGGTGAGATAGGGGGAGTTTGAAGAAAGGAAGTGGTTGTTCAAGGAAGGAATGTATATATATGGAATGGATGGATGGTAGGAATGATAGTAGATACAGGGAAGGAAGTTATATTTTTTGAGAATATATCTATATTTGTTAATCCATATATCTTGACCTATCGATTAATTATATAATATATGAGAGATAAAGAGAGAGAGAGCGAGCTAAGGTTGTGTCCTTGTTTGAGATATGGTCAGTGAAAATTGAACCTTGACGTTGTATGCTTATAGTTGTGGAACGAATGCGTGAACTTGTGTGTGTGTGTGTGTGTGTGTGTGTGTGTGTGTGTGTGTGTGTGTTGCGACAAGGGGCTGGCTTTCATACCTGGGTCACACATAATGATGTACACACGCCCGCCACGCCTCAACATCCTTACTGTGAACCAGACCTTGCATGTGATGGCGCCTGCTGTGATGGAAGCCAGGCACTGTTGCTTTGAATACCTAGACACAGAAACAGAAAATATTAATCAAGCCTGTGTTGCTTTGAATTCCTAGAGGGAGAAACACAAATTGTTAATAAGCTCATGGTTATGTATGTGTGCATGCATACGTGACTTGCATATGTATACCGATGTAGAGGTAATGACATGTATATGGTGTATGTACAGCCATGGCAGAAAGTCCATGAGCAGGGGGTACAACTATCTCTTCTAATTCTAAGAACAAATAATGTGCCAAAACAACATAACTAACAATTGTTCAGGTGCCACGGTCAGAGGGGTATGGATATTTATCTCGTTCAGGCTCTCTGCCTACTATCGGCTGTGGCTTTGCACCACCCCCTGCTCATGGACTTTCAGCCATGGCTGTACCGTATGTCTTGACTCACATTGCCGAGAAAATCACTATTTAGTTCACACTACCAACAGTAATTGATTAGAGATATTTTTTTTTATATAATGTGAGTTGACTATACCAGCACTTCACTTGGTCTGTGTCACCCAACCTAGGATAAGCGTTTCAATTAACATATGTCAAACCAATGGAAAATAGTGCATAGTCTTAATTAAGTAAAACCTTAGGAACTTTAGAGAACGTAGCCGTGTTCTTATTCAGACCTGAATGACGTATAGAAGTCTGCTTCAAGTGTCTGTAAAATAATGCTGCATTTTTCTCAAGCAAAGCCCAATTCTTTGTCTTGAAAGTGACTAGAAATACCTCAAACCCCAATGCAGTTATGGGCTCCGGTGTTCGTGGTTTCGGTGCTGAAAAATCCGTCACTGAAAGAGTATGACAAGAAGTCCTAAGTATAAGCTGGAGCAAGTTAGCATGTGTCGTATGCATGCATTAGTCATTCCATTCCTACAGTGGGAGGAACAACTCTGTATACCATGTAATTTTGCTGAAACGAAGAATGTATACTAATATGGTTATATACAGACACTTACTTTACAAATCTCCTTTCTTCAGATTTACACACTCCTATAAGATGCACAAGGGAAGGTGGAATATCAGAACCGAGAGTATGTCCCAGAGTATAACTCAGAAATAATCTACATAATATATCAAGCTATAATCTTACCAGCCGCTTGGCCCACGGCAAGTTAGTAATAAAAATAAAGATGAAAATGGGTGGCCTTAAACGTAGACTTTCGTACTATTACAAACGAGTGATAAATAATTACAGACGACTAAGACATCTATAGGAAATTGTATAGAAGAAAATCATCACGAATTATAATTATATATTTTTATGTATCAAACACAGATATCGTATAATCATCATTAATACAACTCAGTTCCTTGAGAGATTATGAAGTTGGTTTTGAGAAGATAATGGAAACTGAAATGATCTCTATTGGACCATGTATTTTATTTATTATTTTTAGGACAGCCAGGCAAAGTTCTCCCCAATGTTTCGTCTGTATTTTTGTGCTGCAGTAACCTATACCCTCCAGATGGTTTAAGCTGAATGAATGTTATTTACAATATTATGGTGTTCACTTTTAGCAGAGAAAGGAACCTTTAAAGACTCGGAACCCTTAATAGAAAGACTGAGGATGTTAAGGAAGGATAGGATATTATTGATGAATTATTGGAGACATTGAAGGTTAAAGATTCTGCCAAACAGTGAAGACAAAGGCACCGATAATTTTGTAGTCTGGTTATAGGTTGAGTTATAAGGGACCCCGTGATGTAGTCAGAAAATTGGAGGTTCATGAGTCCTTCAAACAATGCCACGAAACACCAATCATACTGAAGGAGCCTGTTTCTTGGCATAGTCAGGAGGAATCAGAAGCCACCAAGTTTCATACACGATCACTATAGGGTCCTTAAGAAATCCGTAGCTTCCACCCATACAGTCATCGCTCCCAACACACAGGGAACTAACCATATATCTGTCACTGATAGAGGGAATATTAGTTCTTTCCGATTTATATTATCTAATTTAATGTTTAATCTGAAAGGATAGAGTATTATGCAGGTATCTATATGCAACGCGACTTTGCACTTTCTTATGCATAAATACAACCCAACTTGATAACGTTTGAAGTAAAAATCAGGGCATTGCCACACGTTGTTTACACTGCACTTACAAACTTGTGGAAATGTCGTGACTATAGGGACACGACGATGATTGGTACGATGACCTCAAGGACACTATATACTATACGTGAAGCCATCGTATCGGTCATCGTCACCTGCAACGGCTCCATTAAGCCCTCATAAACCAACGCAAACCACAGCATTGCAGACTATCGACCTACCGTAAAATATATTATGAACCATTGGAGTATAAACTAAGAATATCTATCATTTGTTTAGCTGGTGAATCTTCCTATATAAAACAAAAATATCTATAATTCGTTTAGCTGGTGACTCTTCCTACATAAACTAAGAATATCTATAATTTGCTTAACTGGTGACTCTTCCTACATAAACCAAGAATATCTATCATTTGTTTAGCTGGTGACTCTTCCTACATAAACCAAGAATATCTATAATTTATTTAGCCGGTGAATCTTCCTACATAAACCAAGAATATCTATCATTCGTTTAGCTGGTGACTCTTCCTACATAAACCAAGAATATCTATCATTCATTTAACTGGTGACTCTTCCTATACATAAACCAAGAATATCTATAATTCATTTAACTGGTGAATCTTCCTACATAAACCAAGAATATCTATCATTTATTTAGCTGGTGAATCTTCCTACATAAACCAAGAATATTTATCATTTGTTTAGCTGGTGACTTCCTATACAGACACCAGATACTGTTGCTTTTCAGTGAGCTGTAGCCAGGCGGATAACACACCAACACATTTCCTTTGTCTTCCGTCCTTCGTTCTCCGTTCACGTCGGGGCCATTCTAGCTCCGGTTAGATTCAAAGGTGTCTTGTCTGTCTGTCTGTCCTCCAAGACTCCGAAGGTTTATTTATTTATGACTGTTTCCGCATTTCTATGACTGTAGCCAGATCATGAGAGGAAGATACAGGGCAACGCTGTCTCACCTGGTAGTCGAACAAATGGCTCTGATATAGTTCTTTGATAATGTGTGTAATATTCCTGATGGTAAATTAAATAGGTCTATGATCAACTAAAAATTTTACTCGCTATACAGTACTTGTAAATAAATATCAGCGTTAAAACCAGGTGTGAGAGATTCGGTGAGTGGCGTGGCAGTAAACAGCTAAACTTGTAAGATCTATGAGCAGTGTATGGAATTCGCTGGATGCTCCCTACTTATACCGAGATTCGAACCAAACAAAGCTTCTTCGACGTTCTGTGAATTTTACCAGTGCTATCTTACAAGCACATACCGTATGGAAAGCTCGAGTCCGGTATATGGTAGCGATAGTGTTACTGTATAATTATATAAGTATTTTGATCAATACTAAAGATAGGTTTGGAAAAGTAATATATAGACAAAGTCCTTTTCCTCTTGAATACCATTTTATATTTTAGTAGCTTTCACAGTTGTTTGGTGTTAGTATATTATATGATTATTATGAAAGGAGTACTACGTTGTCTATTGAAGAAGCCAAATAGCTTTCCATCTCTGATAGTCATGACTATTTCACTCCTACAAGAATAATTGTCTTATGTTGATCGCTGTTTGGGGACTAAACTACTGCTGACGAATTGTGAAAATAAACTGTTCTCTCACTCTAACACTGATGAATTTTCTTGCTATTAGGAAAGGTCATTCAAAACTTAAAGAGTATCATTATTTCCCCTTACGTCGTTTATGTGCTCAATATAGTCTATGTAGCCAACATCAGCTCAGTATCTTCACCGGTAAGGAAGGTAAGGTTAGGAAATCATTGCTTACGGCGGGCTGGTATAGGGATATGTGAGGTGAGTGAGGCCTACTGTATATGAAACTGTTTGAATGAAATATGTAAAGCCATGTTATGTTTGAGTTGAATGAGATGTGTGTATCTGTTAGTTGTATGTCCCTTTGCATGATAGGAAATTGTAAGTAATATTATTTGCATATAATACTGTTGTTAGTTACCGTCGTGAAGTTCGGAGGATGAAGAACGGAGGAAGGAGAATTTACACTGTTATTCGCCCTTCTGCAACTCTCAAACTACAATATCTGTCATATACAAAAGGTCGTGTGTGAGGCAAAAACGATGACCTTACGGTACTATAATGGCTTCAAGTGTAATGTCTGTTTAGTCATTGTATCGCTCACCGTCATCGCCCAATCCATGTAGTTTTTTTTTTTTTTTTTTTTTTTTTTTTGTAAATGACAGTATCTTTGTTAGTCATAAAAATCAACACAAACTCCACAGATCAATAATATTACTGTAAATATAATGCCGTCTATATACTCCCATCCTCATACATCTAGCTGTTTATTTATCCCATTCCCACCTTACTATAACCTCCCAAACAACCTCCTACTGGTATCCTTCATTATTTCTTTCCAATTCTTTCCTTCCCTTCATCCACCACCACATCCTTTCACGCTCCTCCTACCTGTTTAACATTCACTACTTACTGGTATACTTTCTTCCTTCACCTTCTCATCCTGTCAGATACCCTTCCCTTCTTCTTTCGCTCCTTCATCCCTTCCGACACTCCCTCCTTCCTTCCGACACTCCCTCCTTCCTTCCTTCAGACACTCCCTCCTTCCTTCCTTCCTTCAGACACTCCCACCTTCCTTCCTTCCTTCCGACACTCCCTCCTTCCTTCCTTCAGACACTCCCACCTTCCTTCCTTCAGACACTCCCACCTTCCTTCCTTCCTTCTTTCAGATCCTCCTTCCTTCCTTCCTTCAGACACTCCCTCCTTCTTTCCTTCCTTCAGACACTCCCTCCTTCCTTCCTTCCTTCCACCAACCTATAAAATACCCACCCACTAACCATCTTTCATTCTTCTTTTTTCCCACCTTCCATGCATGCACTCACACTTCAGATAGATACCCATATGACTCACGAACCTTCTTCCTTCCGTCGTTTTTTTCCTTCCTTCCCTCCACCCACCCACCTATATAGCTATACCCATCCCTGCCTCCCTCTCCCTCTCTGCTCCAACACCAAGCAACCAGCCAGCCAACTCCTAGTCTACAATTTGCCCGGGCACAGTGACACGCCACCAGGACTGACAATAATGAAACACGTGTGACCTACGCACATCATGCCACGAGGGACACTTTTCCTACCGGGCTAATCACCCCACCTGCTACCTAAGCTGTAATTTCGTCCGCTAAAAGAAACGTCAGGGAGTGGGGGAGGGGGGGCTATATAAGGAAGGGGAGGGGGGGCGCTGGCTGGCTGGCTGGCTGGCGAGGGGAAGGAAAAAAATGAAAAAGTAAAATATTAGTCAGTTCGTGCGTTGACGTCAGACTAAAACCTGTCATTAAGTCGAGTTTTTACGCTAGTTTCAAGGGAGGAGGAGGAGGAGGAGGAGGGAATGGCAAGGGAAAAGGAGTAGGAAATGGTAAAGGAGGAGGAAATGGTAAAATGAGGAGGAGGAGGAGGAAATGGTATAAAGAAGATAGGATATTGAGACAGAGAAGGAAAGGGGAAACCAGGTAGGAAAAATAAAAGAAAATACAACAGCAATTAGAATATAAAGAGATGGAATATAGAATGAGAAGCAGTGGACCCATAGTTGGAGTATAAAGGATATGAGGAGAACACGAAAAGTAGAGATAGAAACCAGAAGAGTAGGTCAAGAAAGAGGATTATCAGTATAGGGAACGAGAAACAGAGAAAGTTGATAAGAAAAGAGGGGAATACGAGTAGGAAGATGAAGAGAATATATAGGAGGAACCAGAAGAATTGAGGAAATAAAATATAGGAATGATATAGGTAGTTAGAACGACTATGTAACAAGCCCTGAGTCAGAAGGAACTAATGAGGGGGATAGGTGTAAAGGAAGGGAATGGGTTTAATTGGAGATGGGAAAAATAGGGAATGCTTAGATGAGCTATAATCCACGGTAAAGATGTTTATTAGCTTATCATTAAATGTGAGTCGTCAGGACAGCTTTACAATTACACACACACACACACACACACACACACACACACACACACACACACACACACACACACACACACACACACACACACACACACACACACACACACACAGTCACACATACACACAGTCACACACACACACACACACACACACACACACACACACACACACACACACACACACAGTCATGTACAGTTCCCCTTCGGTTCCACCTTTACTGCTCAACTCGTCAGGTTCCGTTCAGTAGTTGTCGTGTTGTATTGACTCTAAAACAACAACAACAACAACAACGGTTTGGTTTCCTGTGGCACAGAAAATCGTCTGGGGTTATAGTCTAAGTCCGTGATCTAGGACGCAACTCGATGTAAACCAAACCATGTAAATCCAACCTTATGAATGCAGTGTCTGATTACCTAAGGCCTGTTTGGGGCAAGAATAAGAAGTAAACAAATATCCCACAGTCAAGCGATTACACTGGTGACCTCTGGCGACAAGATACCCAACTTTTGCTTACTGACCTTGCAACACCTGACCACAACACCCATACAGTTGGTTATTGTCCATAGTTTTCCATGCATATATCGTGTGTGTGTGTGTATGTGTACTGTATGGGACCACTGGCGGAGAGTGAGTATAGAGAGTTGTAGCGAGACGACTGTAGTTAGGTTTATATTGATGATGGTTTGACTTTAATAGAAGGAAATAAATGTCGTCAAATAGATAGGCAAAGTAGATCGATAAACAGTTAGAGAGAGAGAGAGAGAGAGAGAGAGAGAGAGAGAGAGAGAGAGAGATCCATCACTATAATGGCATGAACTGACCACATTATAATTATCAAGCTGGTCCTGATGAGTGAAGTTGTGCGTTCAATAAGCATTTACTATGTTACACTATACTACAATCATGCACTATACTATACTATGAACACTGCTACAACTCACCTAATGCTACTAAACCCTGATTGAACCTCATTATTGCAAGCCTCTCCTTCACCTTACCCTCTATCCCCCTTTATCCTACTCCCTATCCCCCTCCCCAATTCCCCTTTCCCCCCTATCCCCCACCCCCAATTCCCCTTTCCCCCCACCCTCTATCCCCCACCCCCAATTCCCCTTTCCCTACTCCTTATCTCCCTAACCCCCTATCCCCCTGACACTCTATCCCCCTTTATCCTACTACCAATTTCCCCACCCCCTACTCCCTGTTCCCCCTACCCCCTGTTCCCACTACCCCCTATTCCCTATCCCCCCACCCCCTATCCCCTGTTCCCCCTACCCCCTGTTCCCCCTACCCCCTGTTCCCCCTACCCCCTATTCCCCCTACCCCCTATTCTCCCTACCCCCAGTTCCCCCTACCCCCTGTTCCCCCTACCCCCTGTTCCCCCTACCCTTTGACACCTCGCTATCCATTATCACTGAGCCACATTTACACACGTATTACTCCCCTCCCCCCACCACCACGACGACCCCCTTTGACCCCCATATCTCTCCTTGCTATTCCCAAGGACACACACTCACACACACACAACTCACGCACACGCAATTCACACACACACACACACACACACACACACACACACACACACACACAACTCTCACACACACACAACTCTCACACACCACTAACACACACACACACAATTCACACACACACACAACTCACACACACACACACTCACACACACACACAACTCTCACACAACTCACACACACACACCACTAACACACACACACACACACACACACACACCACACAAACGTCATACTGTCACAGGCGAGATGTATGGGCTGTTATAAGGGCCAACAACGTAACGCCTCTATGACCACGACGTCGAGATATAACCCTCTGGCGTGACTGTAAGCAATCACTCATAAAGGTGGTAGCGGAGGGAAGGGAAGGGGAAGGAAAGGAGGGAGGGAAGGGAAGGGAAGGGAAGGGAGGGAAGAGAAGGGAAGGGGAGGGAAAAGAAGGGAGGAAAGGGTAGGGAAGGAAAGGGTAGGGAAGGGAAGGAAGGGAAGGGAAGGAAAGGAAATGGAAGGGAAGGGAGGTGTGCCTGACGTATGTATGTGTAGACTTTACCACCTATTTTATTTTTGTATTTTTTTTTTTTCGGTCGTGGGAGGGATATGGTATTGAGATAAGGCGAGGGAAAGATACGAGTAATATTTTGTCCATCTGGGTTGGATCTATATAGTTGGTTGTGGGTATACCTTTACATCTATTTTTTTTTTTTTTTTTTTTTTGCCTGGGAGGTCTGGGATAGATAGATAGATGAGGATGGAGGGATAGATAGTGAGTGTACTTTTCTGTATCTTGTATTTCATCACGTATATGTTTTTTTTGGGGGGATGAGAGGGATGAAATGAACTGAAGGAATAGAATATAGGGTAATGTATAGGCACCATCTCGATATACGATTTACTTAGATTTCATATAAACTCTGACATACTGTACAAGCAGCAACTGATCTATTGGTCCTTGTGAGGCTGCAGCTTGCATGATTACACCTCCCTATATCCCCAATTTCTATGAAGGAAAAATGAGATCAAAATAGAAGGTTGGAGAGGGATGACAGACCGAAGAGGAGGAGGAGGAGGGAAAAGGAAGAGGAGGAAGAAGAGGAGGAGGAGGAGGAAGAGGAAGAAGAGGAGGAGGAGGAGGAGGAAGAGGAGGAGGAGGAGGAAAAGGAAGAGGAGGAGGAAGAGGAAGAGGAGGAGGAAGGAGGAAGAGGAGGAGGAAGGAGGAGGAGGATGAGAAGAGAGGAGGAGGAGGAAAAGGAAGAGGAGGAGGAACTGTGTCCATCCATTCCCTCAATTACGAGTAAATTACAAAGTGCAGGCGGCCAGTTTTGAAAAAGGGGTTCGGGGGAGGGTAAGCAAATTAGTTATAGCCATCATTTTAGTACTTGTTTTTATTTCTGTTTCCCGACTTCATTTTTCAACTTGATCCTTCGCCCCCTTTACTTTTATTTTTATTTTTTTAATTTATTTTCTCGGCCCCATACTTTTTTTTTTTTTTTTTTTTTACTTTTT
>JAWQEG010004246.1:0-98810 GCA_033782935.1 Petrolisthes cinctipes
TTCTCTAAGTCAGAAGCGTCTAGTATAAGTCTCTTGCAGTTCTATATTTGTCAAGTTTCGTCAGTTCATCAAGCACTTATGAGTTGTCATGTTTTAAGTTCTACAAGAAGTATTTAGTTTAAGTAGCTAGTTATAGTTATCATTAGACAGGGAAGCTTGTCAGTCAGAACTCTAACGAGTAAGTAGTTACCCCTATATGGATGATTATATTTGACCGCGACTGTATGAAAGTTACAACACCAAGACTCTTCTAATGTCTCTAAAGTTATATCTTCCTGAAAAATATAAAATGAAATGGATTTTCTTAATAATTACCAGTGCATGTTTCTGGTACTTGAGCCTATCATTACCTTCTTTCAGTTTTTGTACTTTTGAGAGCATATATATTATATCTGCCTTATCTCATGTTCCTCTCTCTGAAAATATATCACACGTCCCTCTCTCTGATCCGAAGCAACTAAAACTCGAATGACATAGTTGTGTGAAAATAGAATATTAGTTTAGTTGATGCTGAGGCTAAATGGGACTGACTACCAGCTCCGAAATGATAGGAAGTAAGAGAGAGAGAGAGAGAGAGAGAGAGAGAGAGAGAGAGAGAGAGAGAGAGAGAGAGAGAGAGAGAGAGAGAGAGAGAGAGAGAGAGGAGAGAGAGAGAGAGAGAGAGAGAGAGAGAACGAGAGAGAGTGAGAGAGAGGAGAGAGAGAGAGAGATAGAACAGCGGTGGTGCTCTTTTTAAGTAGATACAATATGAGTGTTATAATTTTGATAATATCGTTAGTGATGAAGTCCTACTGGAAGCGATTTAGGTACGCTTTCCACACAGACATAGTAAAAGACATCGTCCTATACTTTCATGCATATAAACACACACTAACACACTCTGGTACTACTTTCATATGCACACTAACACACACTTACACACTAACACACACACTAACTAGCACACTAACTAGCACACTAACACACACACACACTAACACACACTGGTAGTATTTTCATATGCACACTAACACACACTAACACACACACTAACTAGTACACTAACTAACTAGCATATTAACACCCACACTAACACACTAACACACACACACACACACTAACACTCACACAGGTACCACATTCATACACAGAACCCCAGCCAGAAACTGGAGCAAACATATATACATAAAGACGAGTATATATGGCATACTCTAGGTTAGGTCCTGTACTAGGCAACCCACTCCCTCCATCATGCTGCTGGCCAATATCCGGAAAAGTGAGTGGGAGGTTTGTCAACTGTTTCACGAAAAATAGCTCTCGGGAATATTGGTGGTGTGCTAGTAACAAACACCAGTTCTATCCTTCTCTCTCTCGATTGTTGCTACAGTCGACACCAGAATTATTATTACACCATATACTATTTCTCTCATGCATTTCAACATTATCTTCCAGCCTCACCTTGTCTATCTATAAGTGAATGAAAAAAACAACACTTAATTTTCTGTCTATATATGAAAGTCAAAAGCATATATTTTTCTAGTGTCTCAATTAGGTCAATATGTTTCAATTTCACGGAGGCACACACATGGATGATCATGTTTAATTGCAGACAGAAATATATTACTTCTTTTATTTATTTTATTATTATTATTATTATTATTTTTTTTTTTAGAAGGTATGGGGTGACTTCAAGCGTCTTTGGGGTAATTTTTGTTAACATTGTCTAAGCCTTGTCACAAAACAAAAAAAAAAAAAAAAAAAAAAAAAAAAAAACACACACACACACACACACACCTACATAAAAAGATCTTGTTTCGTGGCATAGTCAGGAGAAATCAAAAGCCATCAGGTCTCATACACAATCACAACGGTCCCTTAAGATCCCTGTTCACGCCTTTTGGTCTCTGCCTGTACACTGTGTCCGGCGGGTTGCTTTGTTTCACGGGGATATGTGAAGCCGATATTGAAATGTGATTGTTAATTAGAGTCATTCACAACAGTATGTACAGTACAGTTGCCTCCACTCCCACGCTCTACAACAGCACATTTTTCTCTCGTTTATTATTTATTCATTTATCCATTTATTGATTTATGTATTACATATGTATTTATTTATCTATTTATTTATTTATTTATTTATTTGTTTATCAATTTTATATTTATTTATATTATTATTTATTTATTTATTCATATTTTTATATTATATTATTTGTACATTATATTTTACTCATCAAATTATTGTCTGTCTGTCTGTTTGTTGTGTCTGTCTGTTTGTGTGTCTGTCTGTTTGTGTGTCTGTCTATCTGTCTGTCTCTCAATGTCTGTCTGTACTGCGTTGTGGTGTGTGTGTGTCTTTCATTACTTCTCTGAACTGAGTTATGAGTGGGGTGACATTTATTAAGAGAGCCAAACAACTTTATTGAATCTCTCACCTCTCACTCTCTCAGCCAGCATCCCAGTCACTCACTTCCTCTCCTCGTTAATGATGTTCCTTTCAGTAGGTGGGGGGGGGGGAGGGGGTCAGGCGCCAGAAATATATCTCAAAAAGCCCAGACACTAACTCGCTCCCTCACACTCACTCACTCACTCACTCTCTCGTTCACTCGCACCCACATTTCTTTCTATGATTTTTTTCCTCGTTCTGTTTACCTAGCCGCAGTTTCTTTTTTCAATTTTTTTTGTATCTATCTATCTATCTATCTATCTATCTATCTATCTATCTCTCTCTCTCTCTCTCTCTCTCTCTCTCTCTCTCTCTCTCTCTCTCTCTCTCTCTCGACAACCACCTTGCCGTCGGTGAGAGAGCTTGTGTGATCTGTTTGAATTTTGCTAGCTAGTGCTGGGGGACATTTAGTCCAGTTGGGTTACCCATGCCAGAAAGGTAGCGTTATTAGGATCCTGACTAAGAGTTGTCAATTCTTCACATTTCCCTTCTTGGTGTATCTCCTAGCATCCCCCTACTAGTCTTTTTCGGTTCTGTTAATATTAAGTTTCACAACTGCTCTTCAACTGTGCTTAAAAAAAAACAAAAAACAAATAAATCTTCATCACTTCGATATAAGTTTTTATTGTTAAGGACCTCACCAGCTACCTTATGCCGTGTGAGAAGGAGGCTTTGGAACCTCCTAAAACAACGCCTTTTAATGCTCACAGGTTTCGAAAGGGCCGAGATTGAAGGGATCTCAGGCGTGTGGGGTACGAGTAATGAGATGCCTCAGGACCCCGTAGGTATTCTCTTAGATTAATTAGCCTGACCAGCTCCCTGTGACCGTTCTTAGGCGCCTAAAGGCTCGACTGCTCTTTGGTGAGAGAGCTTTCGTACCTCACTGGCTGCCAGGCCAGTAAAAGATCTCGGATTAAGTCCGTGGCATTTAGCTTTACTTATTTGCTTTAAGTTTGGCCACGGATGGAGGATTAGTAGGATTAGTAGGACGACGGTTACACTTCAAGCACCCCTGTCGAAAAATCAGAGTCCCATTTATTTGGGACTCTTGTGCTGCTCAGTTTGGAGCTGCGGCACGATTGGGCCGTCCGGCCCAGGGGAGAGCTTAGGGTTGGTGTGCTTGGCTCATAAGAGTTTCTGTTGGCTGAACGACCGAAAACCTTCTGGAAGTAGGCGGATGAGACTTATGCGAGACCAAATCACATTACCTTTTCTCTTGCATTATTGGTCTTATATTGAATTAGAGAGAGATGACTGGTCCATCAGCAAGAAAATTTACATGTACTACATGCAAGGTGTACCGCTGGTGTGAGGACTTCAGCGGGAGGAGTGCGAGCGACCTAGACTCCTCGAGTGTCTGCGACTTTTGCAAACTCGAGGAGAGGTTGATCGAGCGCATCGCACTGCTCATGAAGGAGAACAACTCCCTAAAGGAGGAAGTTCTCCGAATAAACTCCCAGAGGTGTGACTGCCATGTGAGAGACGAGGCAAGTCCAAGGAGCTTCTTCACCGGAGAGCTCCACCACGGCGGTGAAGAACAAGAAGAAGAACAACAAGAAGAAGAACAACAACGAAGAGGGAAAAGAGACTGCAGAAAAGTGTGATGGGAAAGAGGAGGGGAATATGGAGAAGGGAGAAAAACCCAAGAAGACAGTTGAGGAGGGATTAGAGGCAAGCGAGGAATCACATAAGAAGAAGGAAAAGAAAATGATGAAGGAAAAGAAGACGAAGAAGAAGCAACCTGGAGGAAGTGACGAGCCGGCAGGAATTCAAAACACTTTCGGGTTCCTCACAAGGCATTTCGTGCTCCTACCAAGGAGAGGCCTGTGGATATACACATTGTAGGTGATTCCCAGGCAAGAGGGCTGCAACCCCTAATGGCAGCTCGCCTTCACACTTCTGTGAAGGTGAATTGTGTGCCAGGTTGTGACAATGCTGACCTCCGAAAGGAAGCTGAGAGGATCCAAACGTCCAGATCTGCTGTCATTGCACTCATGGTGAGTGGTAATGACATCTACCTGAGAAATGGTAGAGTAGGCATGACCGAAGGAGTCCTCTCGGATGTGCTCGGTGCAGTAGATGACTGTGGGATAAAAACCCGCAGAAGGGTTGTTGTTGGCATGCTCCCAAGGAGAGGCCCTTCAGTGACTGCTCTGTCAAAGAACATTGCAGTAAATCAGCGCCTGGCTGATTTGTGTACTGATGAGGGGGTGTTCTTTGTGGACCCCTACACCTCACTCTTTGGTAGAGGACGACCTCTAACCAGAGGGATGGCAAACATCTCTCACCAAAGGGGAAAGAAGTGCTTTCCAAATTAATGGAAGACGCCGTCAGACGATGTCTCAAGAGCACTCGACCGAGCGTGGAGGAGAGCCCTCGTCGCTATGCCAGAGTGACCCCAGAGAAGACATTCGCTGAGATCCTGGAGAAGAATATCCCCAGCACTACCAAGACAATGACCAAACCTGGAAACGGAAGAGTATAGGAGCCCTGGAGTTGGGGGTTCCCTAAAGGTTCTATTGTTCAATGCCAGGTCCATCCGAAACAAGTTTTTGGAACTGCGGGCCCTCGTTGCGACAGAGGAACCTGAGATGGTGGCCATAACGGAGTCATGGTTGAGAACCTCAGACAGAGATCTTGAGGGGAATTCGTGATTCCAGGCTACCAACTCTTCCACAAAGATAGAGAGGACAGAGAGGGTGGTGGTGTGCTGTTGTATGTAAAGAACTCTATCAAATCGATGACCTGCAACATCACATCGAACCACGAGCTCCTGGAGTTGACCTAGAAATAGGGCACTGCAAAATACAGAACCCTGCTGCTTTATAGACCCCCTGGACAACCCAATGAGATGGACAGGGACCTATACCAGTTGCTGGGTGAACTAGTGGACGGCAGGGTGTGCATCCTTATGGGGGACTTCAACACACATGTTGACTGGGAAACCAGAGAGCCCTCTGCCGAGAACACACCACTCTTGGAATTTGTAAATGATGAATTCCTCACTCAATGGGTAAGGAGCCAACAAGAGGTGCTAACATACTCGACTTGGTCCTCACCTCAGAGGATGACATCATTCAAGACCTCTCTGTAAACAAAGAATAGGCGGAAGCGACCACAAGCTTATAAGATTTTAAGTTAAGGTCCCTAATATGGAGACCGTGACCCCGGTGCATAGAAAATTAGACATGGGAGAGCGAACTTTGCAGGTCTTCATTGAAGCGTTGCTGAAATGGAACTAGAGGAGGGAGAGGGTGCTGATTGATCTGTGGAGGTCATTCTTGTCTTTCTTCATGGAGCTTCAGTAGTGCTTGATTCCTCTGAAGGGAACAGGTCAGAATTCATTCAACCGAAGTGGTTTAATTGGGAAATCCGTAACCTACTAAGGGAGAGGAGAACTGCGTATCGTCGAGCGAAGACATCTGGGGACTTTTGACGGCCATAGAAGACTGAATCGAAATGTGAAGTCCAAAATAAGGGTGGCTAAGTGTGCTGAGGAGGTCCGTGTGGCTAGACTCTGCAAAGAGAACCCCAAGGAGTTTTTCAGTTATGTGAATGGCCGTAAACCAATCCGACGCAGGATCGGTCACTTGGTGAATGAGGATGGAGCATTGACGCACTCTGAAGCAGAAAATGCTAACCTCTTAAATGAGTACTTCTATTCAGTGTTCTCTGAGGAGAGTGGTCCCATTCCCGAACCCTGGCATGGTCTTCAACAGGGTAATCCAGGACTGATGCGTTTCCTAGAGACTGGCGTGAGGCAGAGGTGACTCCTATCTTCAAGAAGGAGATGCTAGCCAACCGTCAAACTACAGACCCATCAGTTAACCTCGATAGTCTGTAAACTTATGGAGAGCATGATGGTGGACAAAATAATGGCACACTTAGAATCAAATTTGTTACTGAGAGGTTCTCAGCATGGGTTCCGGCAGCACCCGGTCATGCCTCACAAATCTGGTGGAATTCTCCATTTTGTTTTCAGTGAGCATGATCGGGATAAAGCGGTCGATGTTGTCTACTTAGACTTTCAGAAAGCCTTTGATACCCCACCGCCGCCTCCTTCGGAAAGTGCGTGCACTGGGCATAGACGAGAAATGTGGCAAATTGGATAGAGAAACTGGCTAAGTAACAGACGGCAGCAGGTGGTAGTGAATGGAACAGGCTTCAGAGTGGTGCCCGTTACTAGCGGTGTTCCCCAGGTTCTGTTTTGGGACCACTACTGTTTATCATCTATGTTAATGACATGGATGGTGACATGGTTGCCAAGATTTCCAATTCGCCGATGATACTAAGCTTGGTATGAATGTCGCGAAAGAAGGAAATACTACCCACTTACAAGAAGATCTTAGAGATCGGGGAGTGGTCTGACACGTGGCAAATACCATTTAACGTGAACAAATGCAAAGTTATGCATATAGGCCACAGAAACCCCCGAACAGAGTATAACCTTAAGGGCAATGCTCTCGTAAGCACTGATACTGAGAAAGACTTGGGTGTAACTATCACCAGCGACCTCAAGTTCTCAAAGCAGTGTATTGAGGCGGAGAAGAAAGCCCAAAGGATGTTAGGGTACATAAAGCGACAGTTTGGATACCGGAACAAGGAGATAGTACTTTGTCTGTACAATTCCCTTGTCCGACCGCACCTGGAGTATGCAGTCCAGTTTTGGAGTCCTTCTTACCGAAAGGATATCGCGAGATTGGAACGAGTGCAAGCCAGGGCAACCAAACTTATACTCTCTCTTAGACACAAGAGCTATGAAGATCGGTTGTAGAACTTGACCTGTTCTCTTGGAAACCCGGAGACTGCGTGGTCAGCTTATCGAAGTGTTTAAAATACTACGAGACTTTGACAATGTAGACTACAGGGACATTTTCCAACTCAGTGAGGCACAACCAGGAATCATGGCTACAAACTTGAACTGAAGCGATACAACCATGATCTGTGTGGTAAATTCTTTACATACAGCATCTGCGGTACTTGGGAACGCGCTTCCTGCAGATGTAGTCAACAGCAACTCTGGTGGATTAGTTCAAGTCCATATTAGACAAAGTCTTAAATCACCATCTAGGTGTTTAAGCCGTTGTGCGAGTGTTTCTTGATGGTTTCGCATGACACGTTCGAGGACGGTCGCCTACTTGCGCAACTAAACCCACAGGTACCCTCTTTGTATGGATCGTAAGGTCCCCTAGGGTACTTCTTTTCCTTGTAACTCCTTGTAACTCTCTCTCTCTCTCTCTCATCTCTCTCTCTCTCTCTCTCTCTCTCTCTCTCTCTTCCTCTCTCTCTCTCTCTCTCTCAATCGGATTTACAACCTCTCCCTCCCTGTCCATCTTTCCTTTTCTTCTGTGCCACTTTCACTTTCTGTTCACCCAACTGCATTCTCTCATTCTTTTCCTCTTTCACTCTCCCTCACACACACACACTTACACCCAAAACTCTCTCTCTCTTCCTCTTTCTTCCGTTTGCTGTACTCTCTCTCTCTCTCTCTCTTCTCTCTCTCTCTCTCTCTCTCTCTCTCTCTCTCTCTCATTACAGCTCAGAAGGCTCACTAGATCCCTTCCAGCTAAAGGGCTTAAACAGAAAGGTCAGACTCAAGGTTAGGTCAGACGAGGCCAGTTAGAATCAAGGTCAGGTCAGACAAGGTTGGGTAGGACAAAACGTGCCTTGGTTTCAGTCCATCATTATTTGAGATTGAACCTCTGTTTTGCTTCCTCTCCATTAAAAAAAAAAAATTATATATATATATATATTTATATAAGAATACTATGTGAGAGAGAGAGAGAGAGAGAGAGAGAGAGAGAGAGAGAGAGAGAGAGAGAGAGAGAGAGAGAGAGAGAGAGAGAGAGAGGAGAGAGAGAGAGAGAGAGAGAGAGAGAGAGAGAGAGAGAGAGAGAGAGAGAGAGAGAGAGAGAGAGAGAGAGAGAGAGAGAGAGAGAGAGAGAGAGAGAGAGAGAGAGAGAGAGAGAGAGAGAGAGAGAGAGAGAGAGAGAGAGAGAGAGAGAGAGAGAGAGAGAGAGAGAGAGAGGAGAGAGAGAGAGAGAGAGAGAGAGAGAGAGAGAGAGAGAGAGAGAGAGAGAGAGAGAGAGAGAGAGAGAGAGAGAGAGAGAGAGAGAGAGAGAGAGAGAGAGAGAGGAGAGAGAGAGAGAGAGAGAGAGAGGAGAGAGAGAGAGAGAGAGAAGAATTATCCTTCAGCCTGGACAAAGGACCAACAAGAAAGCTATGACGTTGCCCCTATGCTAATCACACTGGATGGGGGATGGAGGGGGGCTGGGTGTCGGAAGGGTGGAGTCCCATCATTTAGGCTTATGGTGTGTGGAAAGTAGAGGCCGAGACGAGGGACAGGGTGACTGGAATTGAAAAGGAGGAGTCTGGAATGTGGAAAGGGGCTGCTGAGATGATAAACAGGCGGCTGGGATGTGATAGAGCAAGAAGGCTGGAATAATGAACTGGGTGCCTAGAATGTGATGGACGTAGAAGGCTGGAACAATGAACTGGGTGCCTGGAATGTGATGGACAAAGAAGGCTGGAACAATGAACTGGGTGCCTGGAATGTGATGGACGAAGAAGGCTGGAACAATGAACTGGGTGCCTGGAATGTGATGGACAAAGAAGGCTGGAATAAATAAACAAAGTGACTGGAATGTGACAAGTAAATCTAGAATAATAAAGTGAGGATGGAACAATAAACAATGAGGCTGGAATATGGATAAGTGTGCCTGGAATGATGCTCAGGATGGCTGGAACCATGTGCAGAATGGCTGGAATGAAAAGAAGGGTGACTGACTGGAATGGAAAACATGGATGTTGGATTGATAAACAGGTCGTTGTCTGGAATGAGAAACGGGGTGGTTGGAATGAGGAACAGGCCGATTGAAATGATGGAAAGGGCGGCTGGAATGAAGAAATGAGCGGGTGGAATATGGAACAATGTAGCTCAGGATTTGGAACAGGGTGAGTGGAATGCAGGAGAGAGACTTGAATGTGGACCAAGGTGAGTGGAATACAACATAACGTAATAATGAAATGATTAACCGACCCCCACCAAATAATTCCTTAATTCAGGTTCCTTTTCTTCAACACAGTCTCGCCTGGAACTCCCATCTCGCCCACTATACTTCTTGTCTTTGTGTGCATGTGTTCGTTTGAGCATGTCTGACAGGGTTACAAGAGCCAAAACATAGTGAACGAGCAGTGGATTGGATGGCTGGTTGAGGGAGTGGGAGAATTTTTATGGGACAGTACGAGTATAGAATGGCCAGAATGCAGGAACAGAGGAGGAATCCCGAACAGCAGGTGGTATGCAGAACAGGAGTGACAGGAAGGCAGGAGAAACAGGAATAGTTGTGCCCTCAAACGCTATAGGGCTTTCACACCCGGTAGGACGTCAAGGCAGTAGATGGGTGAGTGGCTTGGTATTACTGTACGTTTCATTCCCAGGAAGACCAATCACCGATGTCAGTCCTTTTATCCCGACCGACCAGAAGCACGGCGAAATTTGAAAGCTACACACGAAACATTTCCTATCCAGTGAGTGCGGGCTCCATATAATAACTCATAACTCATGGTACGAAGTTATATCTTGGTGAGAGCAGACAGACTGACAGCTCTGAGTGGCCCTGTCTTCTCGTTGGTTATGACATGAGGTAATCAGTGATGTAACACTATTTAAAAGTGAACTAACATGCATACTTTTATAATGACCACTTATTTAGGATTTTGCAGCAAACCAACATAAAATACAACGGGATTTGGTTATCGGCATCATCTTTTATAGGCAGATTCCAAGCATATTTATATTTTCCATTTCACATTACAAATAATCCTTCACGATATGGTCAGTCGCTCTGGGTGTCGTTCAATACACTTCTTCCTTTGCCTCAAACTGTGGGTAAGGTATAAGGAGAGCGCACACTGTAACACACACTCCATTCTTACACATTTCATGACATTGCACACATTCGTTAACATTATTTTCCTGTTACATGCGACAAATTCAAGTCTTATTGTGTACATTACCGAACCAGGGATGTTTTGACTACTATATTCTAAGGTTTCAAGAGTTGTCGAGCACTAGAAGGCAATGGGAATACTTCAACCATTTACTGTCAATTCACGAGTACCTACCAGAACTGTGGAGAAGTGTACAGTCACGTCCAATAGTCCTGAAACACCTTCGAGTGAAAATCCCTCGACAAATGAAGAGAAAGTATAGCTGTTGGTGTTGTTACATGATTATATTCCAGTTTGGCTTTCCAGGTTGGCTATATATATATATATATATATATATATATATATATATATATATATATATATATATATATATATATATATATATATATATATATATATATATATATATATATATATATATATATATATATTTTTTTTTATATAGCCAACCTGGAAAGACAAACTGGAATATAATCATGTAACAGTGTCCATATCATTGGTTCATAAGATGCATTCACTTTCATTCACCTGGTGTAGGACTTTTGATCGTGAGTGTACATCTTCACGCTTCACATTTGTCCACTCCCATACAACCCGTGTGTACACCATCACATTATACACACGCCACTAGATACCCAAAATAAGCCATCATTACACGGGGTTTTGGCGAAATCACACCGAGCGATATTACCAAAGTTTTAATTAGTAAAGGCAATATTTCTGAATGTATTAATAAATTTATGTTCAGCATCAATCCATTTCATGTAGAGTGTTTACAAGGAAAACGTACATGTACACATCTACCCCGCCCACGGATTAATCTGCTAACTGCTTTATCATACGAAAAAAAAAAAAAAAAAAAAAAATACAGAGTTAACTGTATATAATTCTACAGTACATGAGTAATATTTTGCACTCCCAGGCAGGTCATCAAACTAAGCTCAGTATACACATAGGGAATGAAAACTACCACATCAATACTCCTACAACGAGGGGCTGCTCTGCCAGACAACTTGAGGAACTTCAACAACAACAACGACAACAACAACAACAACAACAAAAATTAATTACAGCTTTTAAGAGCATCCCCGTTACACCATTACACTATTACACCATCCCCATTCTTTTCCTCAACACCACACACACACACACACACCTAACACTAACACCACACATCATCACCTTTCCTGCTGTCTTACTTTCCTTCTGCCTGTTCCCCTCACAACACACACACACACACACACACACACACACACACAGAATGTCAAATGTACTAGCCATTCCATAAACCATCTTGAGTTCACGAAATATAGAAATACATTTTGGACATTTCTTAAGTAAACAGCGAGGCCGTCCGTTCCAAGGGGTACCTGCACTATACTAACCTTATATATTATTAAGTCCAACCCCTGAACGCTTCCTGTGACTACATTTATATACTTCAAAGACGGTATTGGAAGAGAAAGAACACACACACACACGCACACCATAAAACTCTATTAAAGCAGGCAGCAGTTCTACGCATCTGACAATAACAATAACAATGATGATATGAGAGTACTAACTTTACGTATCTGACAATAACAATAATGATACGCATGTGACAATAATATAAACAATGATGATATGAGAGCAGCAACTTTACACATCTGACAGTAACAATGATGATATGAGAGTACAGTACCAACTTTACACATCTGACAATAACAATGATGATATGAGAGTACAGTACCAACTTTACCCATCTGACAATAACAATGATGATATGAGAGTACAGTACCAACTTTACCCATCTGACAATAACAATGATGATATGAGAGTACAGTACCAACTTTACCCATCTGACAATAACAATGATGATATGAGAGTACAGTACCAACTTTACACATCTGACAATAACAATGATGATATGAGAGTACAGTACCAACTTTACTCATCTGACAGTAACAATGATGATATGAGTGAGCCAATGTTCCGAGCGACAGACACACAACCACCAAGGGTAGTAATGGGCGTGCCACACCTGCTGGAAATGACAGCACTCAGCCTTACTGGACGCTCCATCACATTAAACGCTACCCATCAATCACTTCCACGCAAACACCACCAAACGAAAGCAAAGGTAATAAACGTCAGAAGCAGTCTGTACCAAGAGAGGTTATCACAATGTTTCATTTTGAGCTCGTACATACATTCATACATGCATACATACAGGCCTCTACACACTCACATACATACATTCGTACAATGAGACAGAACTGCGGAGATAGAATTTTCGCTCCTACATACATACATACATAAAGGCATACATACACACACACACACACACACACATACATACATACATACATACACACACACATACATACATACATACATACAAACAGACAGAACTGCAGAGAGGGATTTTCAGGATGTTTTAATTTCAGGCATACATACATACAGGTATACACACAAACAGACAGAACTGCAGATGGGATAATCACCATGTTTCAGCTACATACACACGCATACATACCGTACATATTATAATGCATAACTTACATATATACATACATACATACATACATATATACATACACATAGGGATTGACATACATTACTGGACATTGATTCTTACCAAGTCCCATCAGACCATTACGTGATTACTTACTTAGACATTATTTACCCAGCCACCAGCCAATCAGACCATAATTTCCCAGATCAATTCCCATCAGACTATTACATTTTCTACTCAGACCTCACTTACCCAGCCTCCAGCATATCAGACTATAATTTCTCAGAGCAATTCCCATCAGATTATTACGTCACTACTCAGACCTCACTCACCAAGGCATTAGTCCCATCAGACCATAATTTCCAAGACCAAATCCCATCAGACTATTCCGTCACTACTCAGACCTCACTCACCAAGGCATTAGTCCCATCAGACCATAATTTCCAAGATCAAATCCCATCAGACTATTACTCTACTGACCAGACCTCACTCACCCAGCCAGCCACCAGCCACTCAGAACAGCCCATCAGATCGTGGCTAATAAGAAAGGTGGATCTGGTAGGCGGCGTAATCAAGTGAAGGCTGGCTTGGGTCTCCAGGGACACGCCATTCGCAAAGGGAATTTCAGAGGAGGGATGAAGAGAGAGGGAGAGAGAGGCATTGAGAGTGAGAGAGAGTGAGTGAGAGTGAGAGAGTGATGACACGAGGAAGACAGGTGTACGTGAGGAAGGAGACAAAGAGTGGGAGTAGGAGTAGAGGAAGGAAAGGGAGAAGAAAGTGTAGAGGAAAGGAAAGGGGAGAGAAGACAAGAAAATGAAAATAAAAATGAATAAAAATGATGTCAAGAAGAAACAGAGAGACATATGGAACATGTGGAGGAGAGAATCGATGGAGGAAGTAAGAAGAAGAAGAAGAGATGGGAAAGGAAGAGCAGATAAGAATAGGAAATCTAAAATTAAAAGGAAGGAAGAGCAAGGAAAAAGGAAAACTAAGACGAATAGAGTAAGGAAGAGCAAGGAGGAAGAAAAGCACGATTAATAGAGAAAGGAACAGAGGAAGGAATAAATGGGAGGAAGGAAAAGTAAAAATAATAGAGGAAAGAACAGAGGAAGGAAGAAATGGGAGGAGGAAAAGTAAAAATAATAGAGAACGGAACAGAGGAAGGAAGAAATGGGAGGAAGAAAAGTAGAAATAATAGAGAAAGAAGGAGCTAGCAGGAAGAAAGGTAAAATTAATAGAGGAAGGAATGGGAAAGGATGAGGATAAGGATATGAAGGATGGCGAAGGACAGTCTAACAAGCTGACCTCAACAACCGCGGCCATCTCTGCTGACAGAAGGCACGGACTCCGCTGACTTGAAGCTGACGTGGCAGAGCTCCTGTCCTCGTGTGGTTGTTGTTGTTGTTGGTAGTGGTGGTGAATATGGGTGGTGTGGTTGTTGTTGTTGGTGGTGGTGGTGGTGGTAGTGGTGTGGTAGTGGTGGTGAATATGGTTGGTGTGGTTGTTGATGATGATGTGGTTGTGGTTGTCATGGTAGCTGTGGTATTGGTTGTGGTAGTTGCTGTCGTGGTAGTTGTAGTTTTGGTTGTGGTAGTTGCTGTCGTGGTAGTTGTAGTTTTGGTTGTGGTAGTTGCTGTCGTGGTAGTTGTAGTTTTGGTTGTGGTAGTTGCTGTCGTGGTAGTTGTGGTTTTGGTTGTAGGTTTCGTGGTGGTTATGGTTGTTTATTTTTATTTCGTTATATTGGAAGTGGATGTAGGTGGTATTGTTGTTATGATTGCCATTGTTGTGGTGGTGGATGTCATTTACTGCAGCGGTGACTGTAGTGATGACTGTTTTAGAAGCATCAACAGCAAAGAAAATAGTCGGTAAGAACACTGGTGATGTGTATATCAAAAGGAGTAAGCATCTGTACATACACAAAGAATAAAGCTAATGATGTCTGTATTAGAAGCAAGAACTATAATCAACAACAACGCAACAGTAGGTAGTAATGAATGTTGTGGTGACGGTATATGCTAATCAACAATAGCAGGTGGTAATGGGTGTGTGATGCGAATATATATGTCCTAATCAACAACAGGTGGTGGTAATGAGTGTGGTGTTGAGAATATCAGGTAATGAGTGTGTGGTGAGGGTATATCCTAATCAACAACAACAGGAGGTGGTAATGAGTGTGGTGGTGAGGGTATATTCTAATCAACAACAACAGAAGGTGGTAATGAGTGTGGTTGTGAGGGTATAAACTAATCAACAACATCAGGCGGTAATGAGTGTAGTGGTGGTGAGGGTATCAGTAGCAACAAGAGGTGGTGGTGATATCAGACTGTGGTGTGCTTGATGCTCATAAAGATAATGACACTGAACACTGCGGTGCGGACCAAAACCAAATGAGGCTCGACAAGTAAATATGCATCACACCCGTTAATGAGCGTTGGTGGCAGGGAGGGGGTTGCCTAACAAGTCCGTCCCCCACATTACCATCACAGTCACGGTTGGGTTGGATTGGGGTGTTTTGGATTGGGTTGGGTAGGGTTGTGTTGGGTTGGGTTGGGTAAGGTTGAGTTGGGATGTTTTGGGTTGAGTTGGGATGTTTTGGGTTGGGATGTTTTGGATTGGATTGGGTTGGGTTGGGTTGGGTTGGGTGGGGTTAGGTTGGGTTGGGTTAGGTTGGGTTGGGATGTTTTGGATTGGATTGGGTTGGGTTGGGTTAGGTTAGGTTGAGTTGGGATGTCTTGGGTTATGTTAGGTTGAGTTGGGATGTCTTGGGTTATGTTAGGTTGAGTAGGGATGTATTAGGTTGGGTTGGGTTGGGATGTTTTGGGTTGTGTTGTGTTGTGTTGTGTTGTGTTGTGTTGTGTTGCGTTGTGCTGCGTTGCGTTGCAGTGTAGAGTCTCGAATGGGAACTCAAAAGAGCATCACAAAGCACACAAGCACTCTGCTGAAATTAATGTCGTGGGTGCTTGGTTCCCGCCACACCATGACATAATACTTCACATTAACACAACACAACCCGGCACAATACAGAATATTATAAATATATATTGTGGTGCAAAGCAATCACTTACGAATATGTTATCTGTGAGCTGGTATTTTTTTTTTTCTAGGTTGCGCTTCTGGACATACAGTCACGAGCCACAGTAAGTATCCAGGTCTGCTTCTAAAACCCTGTGATGGAGTATAAACCGAGCTCCAGCAAATTATGTATGAGACAGGATAAGCGTTGTATATCATATGATTCGAAACTTCAACAAGACCTGTATACTCATTATGGTTCGTGACTGTACAATAAATGTCACGCCTTTATTGACTTTCAAGCCATCAGGATGACACATAGGAACAAGGCCTGGCATAGGAGGAACACGTCATGATTTGCGTGTAACAATGTGTTGAAATTAACTGATAACTATTGTACCTCTGCTGGTGAATATTATATGATTATTATAAATTTTGCCGTACTTAAGGGGGGAAGTTTTGTGTTGGTAATTCTGGAGCAACTGAATCCTCCAAACTATTCTAAGCAACAGAACACCATTATATTTGCTCTTCTGGTCCTGTTTCCTAGCATACTTTGGAGGAATCAAGGCACACCAATGTAGCAAAAAAGAATTACCACCTTAAAAGAAGGGGGAATAATATGTTTGGTCCAATTAGAGAGCTATTGATTCCTCTGAGTCAAGATACAGATTGATACTGGTACGGGAATTTTGTTTCTTTACTTTATTTGGAGGAAAACACAGACTCTACTTTGTCCACAAGAGAATAAATATTAATTAACCCCCTTAATTAAGGCAAATCTACACCACCAAAGACGCAAATTTACCTGCAAGAGTAAACGCAGTGACGAGCCTCATTAATAATACAATTGTCAGAATAGTTGCTTAATTGGGAGGACAATGACTGAATACGATTTGAAAGACTGTTGAAAGGTTGATTATTTACTGACTGAACTTTTAATGGAATAATGATTAATTAACGTTTAAGCTTGAAAGGTATACGGCACTCATCATAATCACTAGCTGTTTATTAGTCAATTAGGGAACAAAGGGCATAACCCAATCTATTCCACCCGACTCAATCAGCCTAGCCCTACCCTGCCCTGCCCTGCCCTGCCCTGCCCTATTCTGCCCTGCCCTGCCCCGCCCTGCCTTGCCCTACTCTGTCTTGCCCTGCCCTGGCCTACTCTGTCTTGCCCTGCCCTGGCCTACTCTGTCTTGCCCTGCTCTGTCTTGCCCTGCCATACTCTGTCTTGCCCTGCCCTACTCTGTCTTACCCTGCTCTGTCTTGCCCTGCCCTGCCATACTCTGTCTTGCCCTGCCCTGCCCTGCCATACTCTGTCTTGCCCTGCCCTGCACTGTCTTGCCCTGCCCTGCCCTATTCTATATTGCCCTGTCCTGCCCTGAACTGAACTGACCTGCCCTTATCATTGTTCCGAGGAAAACTTTGACATAAAACATTCACTACATATTAAAAATTGATACGAGAGCAAATATATTGTTGGGTGTATGTATGTGTGTTTATGTATGAAAACGTGTGATTTTTTTTTTTTTTTTTTTTTGGCGTGTGTATAATTATATAACATTCCTTTCCTGTTTTGTTCGACGGTGTCATTTTTTTAGTCTTCCTGAGTAACTGGCCGACCCTCTCACACCCCATGACATAAACACACAGCACAAAGCCTACACGTCGTCCCCTCACATGCTGCTCCTCTCATTAGATCAAAGCTTTCATTGTGTCACCTGATGTTTTAGGCAGCACCAAAGGTTAATGAATCACGAGGTATGTTTTTGAGTGGTGCGTTCAGAATTCTATTACGTTTGATGGTCGGTATGCATGGGTATGAAAAGTGTACATACAAAGGTTCACTCTGATATTCTGCACAAAGCAAACACGTGGCATACATGTATATATGCACATGCACACACACACACACACACACACACACACACACACACACATTCATATACGTGCACATACATACATTCACTCACACGCAACGCACGGATACACACAAGCAATGCACCAACACACACATGCACGCACAATGACACGACCACTCACAAATTATGTACAAACACACACACACACACACGACCACTTTGTTTCTACTCTCTGTGTTAAAAAGTAGTTTATGGCATCTGAAGGGTTGGTAACTTTGTCTCGACATGGAATGGAATCCCTTTGTTAGGTGTCAATATGTGAAGTTATGGACAATACTACTTTAATTAAGGGATTGGTATACTTTTGGTACATTAGGAAGCCTTAATTCCTCCAAAGTATACCAGGAAACTGGACCTGATAGACAAAATAATAATGATGGTCTGCTGCTTGGAATAGTTTGCCGGATTCAGTTACTCCAGATTTCCTAACACTGTACAACCCCCTTACTTCAACACAAGGTATCACTGACCCATTACAACTGAACGTACAGTTGCCAAAATATGAATTGCAACAAATCTTAATGGAACTTTAACCATAGTAATATTTGTACGGACTATAAGCATGTAATACAGAAGAAAACATACTTATCCTTCTGTATTACATACTTATGATCACTAGAAACAACTATGGACATTAATAAACTTAAATATTCTATCAAAAGTTGTTGCAATTCATGTTTTGGCAACTAACTAATATCATTGTGTGTAGAGTCCCAATCCAAAATATGTATCCAGGCTTGCTTCGAATTGCCTGATCAAGTATTATGTCAGCTCAAGCAAAACTGAAACAAGATAAGCGTGTAATTGGTTCACTAGTATGTCAAATGATTCGAAACTTCAACAAGACATAAATAAAAATATTGGATTGCGAGTGTACAGTATGTCGAGCACTTACATGATCAAATCCTTCACACTACACCAGCAAAATATTATATATACATACAGACAGACAGCTATTAATATACACACAGCTCTCCATATATACACACAGCTATATATATACACACAGCTATATATATACACACAGCTATCCATATATACACATACACAACAATCCATATCCACACAGAGCAATCCATATACACACATCTATCTATTCACACACAGCTATCCATATATACACACAGCTATCCATATACACACAGCTATCCATATACACACACATCTATCTATATATACACACAACTATCCATATGCACACACACATCTATCTATATACACACAACTATCCACTTCTACCATAATAATACCGTGTGTAATCGTGGCCCAGAGTGCACACCAGGCAGTCTGTTTGTTGTATTGAGTGAACTTAATTAACTAAGTGGTTTGTCATTCACTCCTGTTTCGCTGAGGCCCACAACACACACACAGCCTGGCCTCTCTGTCTGTCTATCTGTCTGCCTGTCTGTCTGTCCCTCCCTCCCTCCCGCAGGATTTAAGGGGAGAGACTCTTCGAAGATAAAATTGAAAGGCTACTAATTCCTCCAAACTATGTCAGGAAAGACAGGATTTCATTGTTGTTGTAATTGGGGGATTTAATTCGTGGTATATATGGTTTGAAGGAATCATACACTATCCAATTCATACGGGATAGTATACATTTGGTACATTGGAGCGCCATGATTCCTCCAAAATATGCTTGGAAACAGGACCAGATGAGTGAAAATAATTGTGGCCTGTTGCTTGGAATATTTTGGAGGAATCAATTGCTCCAGATATGCCAACAGTAAACTGCCCCCCTAAAACTACACCAACTTAAGGAGATTTTTTTTTTTTTTTTTTTTTTTTTTTTTTGAAGAGGGTCGAGGTTGGGGTTGAAGTGGGTTGGGCAGTAGTTGTCGCTCGCTGGCAATGAACGACTAAATCATGTATTAATTTAGAGTTGTTTTTAAAAGGTTGATTGAAATATATTACTATGCATATGAATTAATCACCCCAATTCATCAGAGCTTTTTATAATATATGCAACTCTCTTTAATTAAAACGATAATCCAATATAACCCTTATATTAATTAACCAGTCCCCTTTCCCCATATAGTCTATTCTTCGTCGGTCAGAAAGTACACTCGCAATCCAAATTTTGTACCCAGGTCATGTTGAAGTTTCGAATCATTTGACATACTAGTGAACCAATTACAACTCTTACCCTGTTTCACATTTGCTTGATTGAGCTCACTTAATACATTCGAGAAATACGCACGTTTTCTACACCTAATAATCTCGAGTCTATGAACATCGCGTGCCTTGGCGAAGCAAGTGAGGCGACAGGACTTTTGCCGCCGACTGTACAGTATGTTCGATGCCCATCTGTTGTTTATTACTCAAACTTTCATCTGGTGCTTCGTTGTCCCAGGCTGTAGTGGTTCAGAAGGCTGGCGCACCACTTTGCCTGGCTGCGGGACAGAACATTAATAACAACAGACATATTTGAAACGTACCCCTCATTGAACATAACATGGTAGGATGAGAAGACGTGTGTAGTGGCCAGCCCTCCATACACAATATTATGCTCAATGAGGGGACCGTCGTAAGTGTGTGTTTCATTATTATGTCCGCAACTGTACAAAATAAGGAAGGAAGGATATGGCGACATGATCCAATATTTTTCTCTGACTCTGAAACTATAAAGGCATTGCCACTTAAGAGTTATAATACATACAGTACATAAGGCTACTGTAAGCTTATAAATGCAATACGTTCACAATACGCTAAAAATTGCAATACGCTCACAACTGCAATAAGCTCACAACTGCAACACGCTTCTCTGGTGGAAAGCTGGAGAGCGGCACCTTGTACTGCATTGCTGAGTAAAAGGAAATCAAAGGTGGCTCATTCAATCAACTCTATTACATCTGACAACCTCTCTAATCTCCTCACTTCACTTTTTGGCTTCGGTTGGCAATTCTATTAGACGCTGCTTCCATTCCTGCGCGACAACGCCTTCTTTCTCGTTTTGTTTCAGTCCAATACGAACCTATTAACTTTAGGTTTCCAGATTTTGATAAGACTTGTTGGCCGGTGTAACAATGTTTTCCAAGTCTTTATAATTTTAAGGACACGTAGGTTTAATTATAATGATTATGTGAAATGCTGCTATATATATACACTCTTCTACTAAATCATTGGCTTGTGTCCAGAAGGTCCATTAGTCACCGCAAGAAGGCAGCAGTGTGATCGACTGGTTGTTGTTGGATCAAGGCATTTGTCTTCCACACACAAGATGGCTCTGTTACCACACCAACCAAACCCATCAACTCTGTATATCCGGGGCTGCTCGGTCAGACAGCTTGAGGAACTTCAACAACAACAACAACAACATCTCTGTATATGCGACTACTTTGTCAAACACATTCCTCTGAGTTAATGAGTTTGGCTGTTGAGACACGAATATTGGCCATGAGTTTGGGACCTCTCTTACTTGATATACTTCACAAGTGATCACAATAAACTGGCTCTCACCCATTAGTCCTCATCTTTCTTAATACAGAGAAAATAAAGTTATGTTAGCACTGGTCTATTGTGGCAGCATCAGAGCCATCTGGTTTGTGGAAGAGAAACCCCCAAAACCACTTCATCCAACAGTAACAAGTTGATTACAAACCCTATTGGGATAACTATTAGAAATTCCAGACACAGACAGACCACAACTTTATTCCTAGAGTGAAAGTGTGTGTGTGTGCGTGTGTGTGTGTGTGTGTGTGTGTGTGCGTGTGTGTGTGTGTGTGTGTGTGTGCGTGAATTTGTGCGTGTGTGTGTGTGTGAATTTGTGTGTGTGTGTGTTTGTGTGTGTATGTATGTGTGTGTGTGTATGTATGTGTGTGTGTGCATGTATGTATGTGTGTGTATATGTGTGTGTAAAGACAAACTCCACAAAACCATTCAACCATAAACACCAACCATTGAAAGACCCAGAATGCAAACCCACAATCCTTCCCAACGCATTATATAATTATTTTACACATGCAAAATACTTCTCAGAGTTTTACTGTATATTCCTCAGCAGTACATCAGTTTTAAAAAGCAATTTGTAGAAGGGGGAAAAAGTGTGGCTATAAATTTGAGAAAAAGTTTATAGATAAGCCCTTAATGACACAAGCGGGGCGCAGTTCAGTCACGCGTGGTGCTAGAGGGAGCGAGAGAGAATATGTGAGTGTGTTCTGTGTGTGTGTGTGTGTGTGTGTGTGTGTGAGGGGGGTCTTCTATTTTTGCGTGTAATGTGAGAGCTTCCTGTGTGTCGGGTGCTGCCATAAATACTACTTTAGTGCAAGTACGTAATATAATTTCTCGTTTACGTTATATAATATGCATTCATGCACACATACCCTACTTCCTACAGCATACACATACATAGATGTATTCATGCATGCATATTTCCATACATACACACAGTGTGTATACTGTACTCGTACATTGAAAAGTAAGAGGAGAGCATCTAGGGAATTGCTCAGTGCATATGTGTGTGTGTGTGTGTGTGTGTGTGTGTGTGTGTGTGTGTGTGTGTGTATGGGTATGGGTATGTGTATGTGTATGGGTATGTGTATGTGTATGTGTATGTGTATGTGCGTGTGTGTATGTGTGTGTGTGTGTGAGTGTGTGTGTGTGTGCGCGTATGTGTGTGTTTGTGTGCGTGTATAATATAATATGAGAGAGCCTAAACCAGTACTATGGTATATAAATATATATGTTCGTACGGACTGTTGCTAATCATCAACCAGAATTAATATGGAGCAATGAATGTTAACTTTTTGTATTGTTTGTCAACGTAATTGCACTTTTAAATTTCATTCATATACAAGTTAATTACCGGTAACTGAATCATCTAGTTTGTGTTGCATTCACCTCATTCATTAACCTGAACTTATGGAAATTATTATTGAGGTGTCAGATAGGCTTTTAAAATACGCTGACATTTACATATATACTCTTAAGCTGTCTACTATATTTACTCATCACATAAACATATAAAAGACTCTGAGGTGTTACATACTCCTGAGGTGTTACATACTCCTGTGGTGTTACATATTCCTGAGGTGTTACATACTCCTGAGGTGTTACATATTCCTGACGTGTTACATATTCCTGAGGTGTTACATATTCCTGACGTGTTACATATCCCTGAGGTGTTACATATTCCTGACGTGTTACATATTCCTGAGGTGTTACATATTCCTGAGGTGTTACATATTCCTGAGGTGTTACATATTCCTGAGGTGTTACATACTCCTGAGGTGTTACATACTCCTGAGGTGTTACATATTCCTGAGGTGTTACATATTCCTGAGGTGTTACATATTCCTGAGGTGTTACATATTCCTGAGGTGTTACATATTCCTGAGGTGTTACATATTCCTGAGGTGTTACATATTCCTGAGGTGTTACATACTCCTATGGTGTTACATACTCCTGAGGTGTTACATACTCCTGAGGTGTTACATACTCCTGAGGTGTTACATATTCCTGAGGTGTTACATATTTCTAAGGTGTTACATATTTCTAAGGTGTTACATATTTCTAAGGTGTTACATATTACTAAGGTGTTACATATTCCTGAGGTGTTACATATTCCTGACAACACATCTTTCATTTAATTAATACCCACCCTACAGATTCCATAGAGCAATTATTTTCACGCTTTTCTACCCATTACTGTGATTACCTTCTTCCACTGGCTGGCATTCCACTCCAGGAAGCATTATGAGTGCTTGTGAATTCCGAGGGTGGTAGTGGTGGTAGTGGTGGTGGTAGTGGGTGCAGTGGCTCGCATTCCTGACTCTTCATCAACGTACCCAAGATACACCTGCGTTTGGTTCTGGACGGGAGTGAGGTTCCGACCAGGTTGGGGGCAGGTGGGGGAAAGATGGGTCCGGCAGTTGGGGGAAGGAGGGGGCCGGCATGTGGGGGAAGGATGGGGTCTGGGGGCATGTGGGGGAAGGAGGGGGTTCGGGCAAGTGGGGGAAAAAGGGGGTCTAGGGGCATGTAGGGGAAGGAGGGGGCCGGCAGTTGGGGGAAGGAGGGGGTCTGGGCATGTGGGGGAGTGAGGTGGTCCGGGCATGTGGGGGAAGGAGGGGGCCGGCAGTTAGGGGAGTGAGGAGGTCCGGGGGCAGGTGGGGGAAGGAGGAGAGGCAGTTGGGAGGTTGTTAGTAGGAGGTGGAGGATGCGTGGGAGAGAGTGAAAATTGGGGTAGAGGAGAGATTGGTGAGATGGGGAAGTGGAGGAACATGGAGAAACAGAGGAGAGGTAGATGGGGAGACAGTGAAGAGGTAGGTGTTGGGAGGCAGTGAAGAGGTAGATGGGGAGGGGACAGTGGAGAGGTAGGTGGGGGGGACAGTGGAGAGGTAGGTGGGGGGGACAGTGGAGAGGTAGGTGGGGGGGACAGTGAAGAGGTAGGTGGGGGGGGACAGTGAAGAGGTAGGTGGGGGGACAGTAAAGAGGTAGATGGAGGGGACAGTAAAGAGGTAGATGGAGGGGACAGTGAAGAGGTAGATGGGGAGGGGACAGTAAAGAGGTAGATAGAGAGGGACAGTGAAGAGGTAGATGGAGGGGACAGTGAAGAGGTAGGTGGGGAGGGGACAGTAAAGAGGTAGATAGAGAGGGACAGTGAAGAGGTAGATGGAGGGGACAGTGAAGAGGTAGGTGTTGGTGGTGGTGGTGGTTGAGGAAAGCGTGGAAGCGGGATTAGTGCGAAATGGAGGCGGGAGTTGTAAAGAGGAGCTAAGATGGCACGGTATAGAAGGATGGGAGAGGGAGGGATGGGAGAGGGAGGGATGGGAGAGGGAGGGATAGGAAAGGGAGGGATGGGAGAGGGAGGGATGGGAGAGGGAGGAATGGGAGAGGGAGGGATGGGAGAGGGAGGGATGGAGAGAGTAGTTTGAAAGGAGAAATGGGCGAGGAAATGGTGAAAAGGTAAATAATAATAAGAAGTGGTGAGAGGGGACGAAAAGGGCGTGGAGAAGGAGGTATAGTAAAATATGTGTTTAGTTATAGTAATGTAGGATACATGTGCAAGATTTGAAGTACCAGTATACGTAAATAAGATTGGCTGGTTATAAGGGTAGGACTGTGGGAAGATTGGAAGGTGAATGGGAGTAGGGGAAACGAGGCCGAGTGAGTAAATGAAAGGTTTGTTGCTTGAAGACGATAAGAGCATTTGAGGACGAACCTTTATTATTAAATTTTTGCTAACGTATGGATTCTTCAGCTCAAAGGCATATCCTCATCCACAAAGAAGGAGGAAGCCTAGTTAATAAAGGCTCCCTCTCCTCAAACTGTGATTTTTTGTGTGTGTGTGTTTTTTTTTTTATACATAATACGTACACTTTTATTTCGGTAAAGGGTTCTTGATGGAAGGGAAGGAGAAGGGATGGTTGGTTGGAGTAGTTGTGGTGATGTGGTGACAGTGTAGCGTTGCAGTGATGTGGTGACGTCAAATGTGGCGTTGTGGTGACTGTAGTTGTGGTGATATGTCGTTGTGGTGACCGTCTATGTTGTGGTGATATAGTGATGTCAGGTGTGGCGTTGTAGTGACTGCAATTATGGTGACGTGTCGTTGTGGTTGGTGACTGTAGTTGTGATGATATAGTGATGTCAGGTGTGGCGTTGTGGTGACCGTATAGTTGTGGTGACCGGCCAAAGAACCGATCGGATAAAGGGGAGGAAGTTTTAGGAATGTGCGCCCCCTCCTCTTTGTCGGAGAGGTCTTGATTATCGGGAAATGGCGCAAGAATGTCGAAGCAGGCGGAAGGGAGGAGAGAGAAGAAAAGATGAGGAATTTGAGGGTGGGAGGAAGGACTGGAGGGAGGGAGGGAGGGAGGGAGGGAGGGAGAGAGGTGAAGGAACTAAAAGAGATAGAGTGGGGGGGAGAGTGGTGAGGGGACTAAAGAGGGAGGGAGGGATGGAGAGGGAGAGGTGAGGGAACTAAAGAGAGAGGGAGAAAGGGAGAGAGAGAGGGAAGTGAGGGAATTAATGAGGGAGGGGTGGACGGAGAGAGGTGAGGGATTTCAAGGGTGGGGGGAGGAAGGGCGAGAGAGAGGTGAGGGAATTAAAAAGGGAGGGAGAAAGGGAGGGAGAGAGAGAGGCGAGGAAATTAGAGAAGGAGGGAGGGAGAGAGGTGAGAGAACTAAAGAGGAAGGAAAGTGGATAGAAACAGGAGATGATGATGATGATAATGATGAAGAGTGGAAGGTGAGGCTGGAGAGAATGATGGGGATGGTAGGAGGAGAGAGAATATGATAAATGAATTGAAAGTGAAAAATGTAAAAGAAAAAGTAGATATTTAAAGGGGAAAAGACAAATAATAGATGAGGAGAAGGACAGAAGAGGAGAAGAAAAATGATGGACGATATCAGAAAGAAAGGAAGGAGGAGGAAAGGAGGAAGAAAGGAGCAATATAAATAGAAAGGACACTTAAAGAAACAAAAATGAATAGAGTAGAGTAGAGTAGAGAGAGACAAAAGAGAGGAGTAGTTGGAGTAGAGATAGACAAAAGAGAGGAGTAGTTGGAGTAAAGTTGAGTAGAGGCAAATGAGAGGAGTAGTGCAGAGTAGAGTAGAGTAGAATAGAGAGAGACAAAAGATAGGAGTGGTTGGAGTAGAGAGAGACAAAAGAGAGGAGTGGTTGGAGTAGAGATAGATAAAAGAGAGGAATGGTTGGAGTAGAGAGAGATAAAAGAGAGGAGTGGTTGGAGAGGGAGAGGATGAGAGGAGTGGTCGAAAGGGGGTAGAGGGTAGAGGAGAGGAGTGGTCGAGAGGGGGTAAAGGAGAGGAGTGGTCGAGAGGAGAGGAGAGGAGAGGAGTTGAGGGGAGAGAATCGGGTAGAGACAAAAGATGGTGTAGATAGAAGGGGAAGGGAGGAAAGTGAGTTAAGGGTGAAGAAGGAGACAAAGGAAGGCGGAGAAGGAGAAGGGGTGAAGGAAGGCGGGGAAAAATGAGTGAAAGGACCCTGGGCCATGAAGGGAAGGAAGGAAGGGCTGAAGACGAAGGAAGGAAGGGTTGAGGGAAGGAGGAAGGAAGGGTAGAAAAAGGGTGAGATGGAACGAGGGGAGGAGTGAAAAGGGTAGGGAGGAAAGGAGGGGAAGGAAGGATGTAAGGAAAGAGGAAGAAATGGCAAAAGGAGTGTGAGATGGAAAGAGGGAAGGAGTGAAGGGGTAGGGGGGAAAGGAGGGGAAGGAAGGAAGGATGGATGGAAGGAAGGAGGAAGAAAGGGCAGAAGGAGGGTAAGATGGAACGAGGGGAGGAGTGAAAGGGGTAGGGAGGAAAGGAGAGGAAGGAAGGAAGGGTTGAAGGAAGGAGGAAGAAATGGCAGAAGAAGGGTGAGAGGGAAAGAATGAGGGAGGGAAGGATGGAAAGGGGTAGGGAGGAAGGAAGGAAAAAAGGAAGGCAGAAAGGAAGGAAGGAAGGAAGAAAGGGCAGAAGGAGGGTGAGAGGGAAAGAATGAGGGAGGGAAGGATGGAAAGGGGTAGGGAGGAAAGGAAGGGGTAGGGAGGAAGGGAGGAAGGAAGAAAGGGCAGAAGAAGGGTGAGAGGGAAAGAATGAGTGAGGGAAGGAGTGAAGGGGTAGAGAGGAAGGGAGGGGGGAGGAAGAAGAGAGGGAAGGAGACGAAGACTGGAGACAGGCCTTGAGGCGGGAGGAAAGATGTAAGAGAAACAAGAACAGAGGGGCTGGAGGGGTCGTGTGTGTGTGTGTGTGTGTGTGTGTGTGTGTGTGTGAGAGAGAGAGAGAGAGAGAGAGAGAGAGAGAGAGAGAGAGAGAGAGAGAGAGAGAGAGAGAGAGAGAGAGAGAGAGAGAGAGAGAGAGAATGGGTGATAGAGTTAAGATGAAGCCAAATAGTTAAAAAAAAAACGAGAGAGAGGAAGTTGGGCTGGTGATGAATGAAGGAAGAGGCAGGGGTTTGGGGGTGAGGAACACAGAAAGGGACTGAGGATGGGGATGGGAGTTTAATATTTAGAGAGACACCAGACGCTACACTGGGTCGAGTTCAACGTAAATAACACAGCATCTACTCTTAGCAATATAAAACTACAGGCACCAGTACTACACATTTCACCATTATCCTCCTCTTTATTATTATATAATGATAATAATAATTATATTCATAATGATGATGAAAGCGATAACAATAATGATAATAATACAAATAATAATAATAATAATAATAATAATAATAATAATAATAATTATTATTATTATTATTATTATTATTATTATTATTATTATATTAAAGATAATAATAGAAATAAAAATAAAAATAAAAATAAAAATAATAATAATAATAATAATAATAATAATAATAATAATAATAATAATAATAATAATAATAATAATAATAACAATAATAATAATAATAATAATAATAATAATAATAATAATAATAATAATAATAATAATAATAATAATAATAACAATAACAATAATAGTAATAATAATAATAATAACAATAATAATAATAATAACAATAATAATAATAATAATAATAATAATAATAACTATATATTATTTTCACTATTACTGAAGTTTAATTTTGAGGTCCCTGGTGAAGTGTTAGGGAGGAAACACACACCTGGGGCTGTGGGCCTGACAGGTGCACTAGCTAATGTCACCTCCCGGCACACGCTTAAAGATGTGTGTCGCGTTGGGAGCCTGCTGGGGGTGGCGCTGTGGTGGGGGGGGGGGGAGGGGGGTTGGGGGGGGGGAGGGGGGTTGGGGGTGTGATGGTGGTGGTAGTGGTGGTGGTAGTGGTGGTGGTGGTGGTGGTAGTGGTAGTGGTAGTGGTGGAGGTGGTGGTAGTGGTAGTGGTGGAGGTGGTGGTAGTGGTAGTGGTGGTAGTGGTAGTGGTGTTGATGGTGGTAGTGGTAGTGGTGGAGGTGGTGCTGTGGTCGTAGTGGTGGAGGTGGTGGTAGTGGTAGTGGTGGTAGTGGTAGTGGCGTTGGGGGAGTGATATCAGATGGTAGTTATGGTGTGGTGGTGGTGGTGGTGTTGGTATTGGTGTTAGTGGTGGTGGTGGTAGTGAAGTGGTGGAGGTCCAGTGGTGGCGGTGGGTGGTGACCATTATTAATGGTGGTGATGGTGGTGGTGTTGTTGAGGGGGCCAAACACAAGCGTCTCGGCCTTTGAAACCAACTCGTAAACAACTGGTCTCTAAGGTTTTCAGATGCCCCCTTACCTTGCTTGACCTTACACCACTCCCTGCCAGCCTCAAACAAACCTTCCCTCCTCCTACACCACGCCCTGTCTCACACCTTCACTTCTCATACAACTCGCTCTCCATCCCACCATTCTTCCTCTTACACCACGCCCTTCCTCACACCATCCCTCCTCTTACAACACGCCCTTCCTCTCACCTTCACTTCTCATACAACGTGCTCTACCTTCCACCATCCTTCCTCTTACACCTCTCCCTGCCTCTCACAATCCCTCCTCTTACAACGTGTTCTGCCTCACACATTCACTTCTCTTACACCTAGCATCCTCCTACCTTATTTTCTTCTCTTTTCCTTATTTCCTTTTCCTTTTCTCTCGCCCAGCCTACTTCTTACTTTTTTGCTTCGTGCATCCTTTCTTAATTATTATTTGTTTTTCCCTCCTGTTTTAAAAGCATCCTTCATCCTTCTCTTCCTCCCTCTTTCTTATTATATTTTCCTCCTCTATCGTCTAGCCCGGTCTTTCTTTTCTTCCTTTCTTCCCTCCTTCCTTGCATATTTACTATTATTCATCCAGCTTGTTAATTTCATCCTACTATTCTTCTATTCTTCTTTTCCTTACCTCTTTCTCTTTTCTTTTATCTAGCCTGGTCGGGTCATTGTTCCTTTCTTTCTTATTTGACTTAATTCTTATTTTCTTCACATTTTCTCATTTACTTTCTTCCTTCTCATTCTTTTCTTGTTAACTTTCATATTTTATTTTTCATTTTTCTATCCAGTTCATCTTCCTACCTTCCCTTCTTCCATCCTCTCTTCCTTCCTCCCTTTCTTCAGCTCTTTCTTCCCTTCTTCCTTCCTTCCTTCCACACTTTCTTCAGCTCTGTCTTCCCTTCTTCCTTCCTTCCTCTCTCACCTCACCACGCAATCCACTCTCAAATCAACAGTATTCTTCCCTCCTCCCTACCCCTTCCTGACACCCCACCACCCGACCCTCACTTCTCCATAACCCTCCCACTCTCACTCTCTCCCACTCTCACTTCTCCATAACCCTCCCACTCTCACTCTCTGCACGTCAAACTCAAACTCTCCACTCTTGTTTTTCTCTACAAATTCTTGCCTATCACATTTTACCAATACACCACTCTTACCTCTCACACAAAAGTCAAATTACAATCTTCCCTCTCTGACCCGAACACACACATGTAAACACAAACATACAACAACAACAACAACAACAACTCATTATACAACAGAACAACACCCACGGTCAATTCCCCAAATACAGAGGACTTAAAAAAACAGTAGCCACGTCGCTATTCACTTTATTGTCACCTTTACTGTGATACCAAATGGAGGTCAGAGTGCCAACAGCGAATGTCACCCACCACCAACAGTATTTCCCCAATGGTCATGATCCCGATACATTGGTGATGAATTGGGCCACATTGCTCTATGAGGCGACGGTCTATTTACGACACTGATGCACTGACATTGTTTGAATCTAGTCGCCGCGTTTGACCAGAGTGCAGAAAAAAATTATTCACTCGTACGTCATCCATGCATGGTATAGTCACACTCACATGTAGGCTATTATTTCATCTATCTGTTATCGATCGTGTCGTTCTATCAGGAATAAAAGGCATTTATTAGTTCCTCAGTGTTTCTCTTCATTCCATTTGCCAGGAGGAATATACTGTATATCTTAGAAATTTTATACCAACTCACTTAACTGCACTTAATCTTTGCCTGTAATTTTTATCAACCATGAAAATACTCTAACGAAAAGCGAGCATATATTCACTGTCGATGGTACCGATAAATACAGTGAAAATGTCTAACCTTCAACTCGTACCCATTGGACATGAAGAGAGAATGGGTGTAAAATTCTGTGTGAGCGCCATAGATTGGATTACCTTTCTGGCACACAGGTAAAAAATTGACAGTCACTCACCGCTCTCACATCTAAAGCCTTCCTTGTACTGACTGACGCTTTCCAACATTGTATTTTTACCTGCAGTGTAATCAAATACGTGGATACAAAGAACTGACACACTCATATGAAAAATACGACTATACGCACATATTCGTCAATAGTTCATGAAAGAATTGACCATCAAGAAAATATATATACCCTTCCTGAATGCAAACTTTCTTTAATTCATTCTGTGGGCAAATCTTTATTATGCTGATTAATTAAGAGATGTAAGGGGATATGATAACACTTGGTGACCCTACTGTAGAGGCGACGAGGTCATCTGTACAAGGCCCGAGTTTGCAATTTCTGTCTGTGCACATTTTACAGTTTGTTGACGTTATTGATGTGTACACAAATCTCATATTATACTCCATAAATATTGTGTATACTGCAAGGTTTTCCTATATCCAATTCCCGGTGAAAATTATAACGTTTGTGTGCATCGAGTGATATATATATATTTTTTTTTTTCTGTTGACAAATGTGTTGTGTTGGAGAGAGAGCGGGGGGAAAGTGGAAGGGGAAGGAAGGGTCGGGGTTGTGACTTGTGATGACAGCAGAGTTTTAAAGCACCTGACATTATAGGGTTTTTTCCAGTAGCAGCCATAATATCACGTTCAATCTAGCTATGATAAGTGGGTTAGCCTATCTTTGTGGGAGAATTGGAATCTACGTAGCTCTCCAAACAACGCAACAAAACAAGTCCGTCTGCTAAAAGAAAAGAAAAAGGTGATCTATTTCCTGGCATAATTCAAAGGAATCAACAGCTTTTGAATTTGACCAGACTGCTTACGCTCTTTACGCTAAGTTTGCTTGTGTCTTTTCAAAATCGGTGACATTAAAAGGACAAGGATGGACATGTCATGCCACATCTTTGCCTGTCCACAAAAACCCAGTCATATCAGCCCATTTTTAAACACTCATCCATGTCATATACGTACTATTGGCCACAAGAATTCTTACACACACTGTTGTATTCGAGGGTTAAAAACACATAGAAAATGAAAGACAACGTAACTGCAATACAACATTATTATTATATTTATTGTTTTGTTAATCACCGAGTCACTTGGTAAACCATTCATTGCAGTACTTCCAGAATAATGACCTCTCTTTTCATATAGACTGTGAAAGAATTCTTGTGGCCAACCGTACAGCCTGTTTCTATCATTATACTTCACTACACAACCTCCTCTGATTCCTCTACAAACTCTAAAATAAAAAACCTCTTTACCTCTTGTTTCACACCCCACTAACCTCCCGTCATAAATATTAGCATCCTTCACTCTCACACCTCGCCACTCCTCACAAACACACACTTCCCAACTCACCCTTCTCTCACACCTTGCTTCTCACTCTCCTTTCATACACACACTCTCCAACTCACACCTTGCTTCTCACTCTCCCTTCATACACACACTCTCCAACTCATCCCTATCTCTCGACCTACATATCTGACCCCTCACTCCCACTCCCTCTTGCCCAATCTCACCTCGACCACAACAAAGACGGGAATAAGATTGATGCGACTTCACTCCTTCCTCTTCCTTTCCTCTGTCTTCTTCCTCCTCACACACACTCTTACCTCCTGTGCGTTTTTCGTCCTTCCTTCCCTTCATTCCTTTTTCAGACTCTCGGTTCTATTGTCTCAAGTTCTGTTTCCCATTTCTCAAAGCACTTCTGCCAACTCCTCTCTCAACTTCCCTGCTGCATCATCTCTCTCAGTATCCCTCACTACATCTCCTCAACTTATCTTGTCATCATACTGTATATTCTAAGCATCTTTGTCATAACTTTTCAAGGTCCCTCTCTCTGCCATATTTTCTTAGTATCCCTGCATCATATTCCAGACATCATCCTTTCCCCGTCTTTGCTAACTAGTCCTCTCAACATCACTGCCAGCCTCTTAACATCTCTACATCATTCTCACAATATCCCTGGCTCATCCTACTAAAGAACATCCTTGAGACATTCTATCATCATGTCTACCACGTCCCCTCAACGTCTTTAGAATATCTCCTCTACAATTTCTCCCACATCAAAAGCTCTCCTACCACATCCCTACATCGTCTCTACCACATCCTTTCACATTTCTACCACAGTAAAGGATCTCTACCACTCCTTTCCATATCTCAACGACATCAAAGGATCTCTACCACATCCTCCCAAAGTCTCTACCACATCCTTTCACATCTCTACCACATCTAAGAGTCTCTACCACATCCTCCAAACGTCTCTTCTACATCTTTTTCACATCCCTACCACATCTAAGAGTCTCTACTACATCCTCCAAACGTCTCTGCCACATCCTTTTAACATCCCTACCACATCAAAGGCTATCCTAACACATCCTCCCAACGTCTCTGGCACATCCTTTGCACACATCCTCACAACTTATCTACCTCGCTCTCTCGACATTCTTCTTACAGTATTTTTTTTTCCCTCTCCAGTCCTTCGTTTCTGAGTCTTGTCCCCTCAGTGTCCTTTCTTCCTGGAGGGCCTGTTCTTTATGTACCCCTTTCCTCCTGCCAGTTTCCCTTCCTCCTTTCCTTCCGTCCTTCCTTCCTCGCTTGTTACTTTGTTTCATTTCCTCCTGCCAGTTTCCCTTCCTCCTTTCCTTCCGTCCTTCCTTCCTCGCTTGCTTCTTTGTTTCATTTCCTCCTCGTAGATTTCTTGCCTCCTTTCCTTCCGTCCTTCCTTCCTCGCTTGCTTCTTTGTTTCATTTCCTCCTGCAAGTTTCCCTTCCTCCTTTCCTCCCTTCCTTTCTTCCTTGCTTGCTTCTTTGTTTCCGTTCTCGTTGTGTTCTTGTTTACTTGATTACTCTTCTGCACTTCCTCCCTTCTTTTTCTATGTTTATGTTCTTACTTTTCTTTTGTGTTTCCACGCTTATTCCTTCCTTCCTTCTTTCCGTTCTTTCGTCTTCTCTTCCTTCCTTCCTTCCTTCCTTCCTCAGTGCTTTCCTTTGTTCTTTTATTTCTCTGTTTGTACATATCAGTTTTCCTTTCACATTTTCTTCCTTCCATTATATTTACTTATCTTCCTTCCTTAATCCTTCCTTTTTCCTCACGCCCTTTCTTTCCTTTCTCTTCTCTCTACATTCTTCCTTACAAAACATCACTTCTTCGGTCCTACTTCCTTTTTCCATTTCTTCTATGTTTCATCCTGTCTTCCCCCATTCATTCCCTCTCTCCCTCCTTCCCTCTATTTCTCTTATCCTCCTGCCTTCCTCCCTCTCTTCCTATTCCTCAAGCATCCTCCCATTCATTATATCAACTTTTTCAGTCCCCATCAATGTGTGTCTGTCTCTCTTGCCTCCTCTCCTCTCCCATCCATCCTTCCTTCCTTCTTTTAACACTCTTTGTCCCCCGGGTTTTATTTCTTTTGACAATAGTAAATATCTATGTTTTCCTTCCTACTGTCACCTTCAGCTTCCCCTTCCTCTCTGTCTGTCTGTGTCTGTTTGTATCTGTCTGTCTGTCTGTGTCTGTCTGTCTGTCTGTCTGTCTGTCTGTGTCTGTCTGTCTGTGTCTGTCTGTATCTGTCTGTATCTGTGTGTCTGTTTGTATCTGCCTGTCTGTGTCTGTTTGTATCTGTGTCTGTCTGTATCTGTGTGTCTGTCTGTATCTGTGTGTGTCTGTCTGTGTCTGTCTGTATCTGTCTGTCTGTGTCTGTCTGTATCTGTGTGTCTGTGTCTGTCTGTGTCTGTCTGTATCTGTCTGTCTGTCTGTATCTGTGTGTGTCTGTCTGAGTCTATCTATCTGTCTGTCTGTCTGTCTGTGTCTGTCTGTCTCCTCCCAATATTCTCTTTACAAACTCCTTTCCTCAAACCGCCTACATAATGACTGTATTTCCATGCCCTTCCCTCTTCCATCATTTTATTCTTTCCTTCAAACGGCTCAACATTCAGCAATATATTCTTCATGTCTTACTTTTATCATCCGTCTGTCTTCCTGCCTCTCCCCACTCTCTCTCTCTCTCTCTCTCTCTCTCTCTCTCTCTCTCTCTCTCTCTCTCTCTCTCTCTGATCTATATGCATATCAAACTTTCTCTCCCTCCTCCTCGCTTTTTTTTTTTTTTTTTACTATTTTTCTTTGACTTTATTCCTTCAGGTCTCCCATTTTTTGTCCATCTTCCCTATCCTTAAAAAAAAAAAAAAAAAAAAAAAAAAAAAAAAAAAAAATCCATTATTTTATATTATTTGGGCAAAGATGTCGAGGGAAAGGTGAATGAATAAGTGTCTCTATACTTTTGGTACATTGGAGCGAATTAATTCCTCCAAAGTATGCCAGGAAACAGGACCAGAGGAACAAAATTAATGGAGGCCTGTTGCTTGTAATAGTAGTTTGGAGGAATCAGTTGTTCCAGATTTACCAAACATTCTACTCATCCCTTAACGAGCGTTGTGCGATAAGTTAATTTTCTTCTTCTTCTTCTTCTTCTTCTTCTTCTTCTTCTTCTTTTTTTTTTTTTCTTCTTCTTCTTCTTCTTCTTCTTCTTCTTCTCATCCTTTTTCTTCTCCTCCTTCTTCTTCTTCTTCTTCTTCTTCTTTTCATCCTTTTACTTCTCCTCCTTCTCCTTCTTCTTCTTCTTCCTTTTCTTCTTTTTCTTCTTCTTCTTCTATTTTATCTTCTATTCTTTATCCTCTTCCTCTTCCATTCTCCTTCCTCCTTTTTGTTTCCCTCTCCTTTCACTTTCTTCTCTTTCTTTCCTCCTCTTCCTTAATTGTTCTTTCTTTCCTCCTATCTTTCTCTTCCCTCTTCCTGTCTTTTTTCTTTCTCTTTCAATTTTCTCTTCCATTCTTCATCTTTTTAGTTCTTTCTCTTCCTTCCTCCTTTTCCTCCACCTTATAAACTTCATCATTTTGCATTTTTTCCTTCTCATTCCAAGTCACCTTTAATCATTTCTCATCCATAATCTTTTCCCTCTTCCTTATCTTCTCTTCCACTTTCTCTTCCTCCTTCTCCTCCACCTCTTCCTCCTCCTCCTCCTCCTCCTCCTCCTCCATATTATTCACCCATTATATTTTCCCTCTACCTTATCTTCTCTTCCTCCTCCTCCTCCATGTTTTTCTTTGACGGCAAATCTATAACAAAATTTCACAGAGCCGTCAAACCACTTACCCGACAGCCCCATTTTCCAAGCTTACATTTACGAACCTGGCTGGCCTTTACCTCAACGTCCATCACCATTTCAGTCTACACCACTCGGTCCTTTTCGTGTTCCAGAGCAGGTTTAAGGGATCCTGTGTTGTAGGTACAGAAAATTGGAGGTAAACTAGTCCTTCAAATATTGCCACGAAACACCACCTATATGGAAGGAGCTTGTTTCGTGGCATAGTCAGGAGGAATCAGAAGCCTCCAATTTTCATACACGATCACAGGTTCCTTAATTAACCACCTCTGTACCGCCCACTTCTTGATAGATTCCTTGAGTTACCCTCCATTAGTTTTATTTCATACATCTGTGGTTTCACGAGCTGATATAAATGATGGTCCTTCTCCCTATCCCTTCGTTGTGTTCCAAGGCCACCACCCATTTCTGTTCCACCTCCTATAGTTTTATGGTGTTCGTATGTGGGTTGTTTCATTTTAGACGTCTGTTGAGTTCCCTATAAAATAATAAATAAAAATTATGACTTTCTTACTTTTCCTTTGTGTTTCAGGTGTGGCAGTTGTCTTTGATTAATCTTTATAGTTGTTACTGAGTGGCATTATCACCATATACAGTTGGAGAAATAAATGGGTGGTACAGCCCAAGTGAAAGATGGTCAATTTCTCCCAATATCAAGTTCCTTAGTGCCAAATAGGAGACATCAGGGGCAGAAGTCAGTATTGAGGATGGTAATAAAAAGCAAGTACCTGATAATAAACACTGGTTACTCAAATGGAACAAATATCTTTCACCTGGGCTGTACCACCCATTCATGTGTCCAACTGTATATTCCCTAATACACATTAAGGATTCGTTTATCCCTCCGATGCCTCCTTCGGTTTTCGTCCTGTTCATCATCCTTCCCTTTTTTTCCTTCTACTTTTCTCCCATGTCTACTCCCTTATTCTTCTCCTCCTCCTCCTCATATCTCTTTTCCCTTTCCTCGTTCCTTCCTACCTTTTCCATTCCATTCCACCATTTCTTTGATCCTTCTCACCATTCCTTCTCCCCTCTGTGTTTCCCTCACTGCTTCCCCCATCAATAAAAGAAAAAGAAGCTACACAAATATGGATCAACAAAAATAAAAAAAGATATAATGAAAAGAATGCAAAAATGTAAGATTCATATGCATTTGCCCTTTTGGTATTTGGCTCTGATGATTTATGCAGGGGGAAAAATTGGCGAGGCGAGAATTTTTGGCCAAGAGGGGGACGGGACGCGGAAGTAAATTCTGGCCAAAGTCGAGCACACAAAAGGCATATAAGTATTTTCCCTAACGTGCAGAAAAGGGAAACTACACCGAGGGACACAGGAAGTGGTTCAGGGAAAGGGGTTGTGACTGTGTGTGTGTGTGTGTGTGTACGAAAGAGTAGAGGGGAAACACATTATAGGAGGGAAGAAGAGGGGTAGAAGAGGAATAGTGGGAGGGGAAAGGGGTTGTGAGAGAGAGAGAGAGAGAGAGAGTGTGTGTGTGTGTGTGTGTGTGTGTGTGTGTGTGTGTGTGTGTGTGTGTGTGTGTGTGTGTGTACGAAAGAGTAGAAGGGAAACACATTATAGGAGGGAGGGTAGAAGAGGAATAGTGGGTGGGGAAAGGGGTCGTGAGTGTGTGTGTGAGTGTGTGTGTGTGTGTGTGTGTGTGTGTGTGTGTGTGTGTGTGTGTGTGTGTGTGTGTGTGTGTGTGTGTGTGTGTGTGTGTGTGTGTGTGTGTGTGTGTGTGTGTGTGTGTGTGTGTGTGTGTGTGTGTGTGTGTGTGTGTGTGTGTGTGTGTGTGTGTGTGTGTGTGTGTGTGTGTGTGTGTGTGTGTGTGTGTGTGAGAGGGGAAACACATTAAAAGGAGGGAGGTGAGGTGAGGGTGGAAGGGAAGAAGTACATAGGGAAAGGGGTTGTGACTGCTTGTGTGCCTGTGTGTGTGACATAAATATTTAGAAATATATATGTCGGACAGGTCGACCCCAACTGTAGTATGTGACGACAGAGAGGTGGAAGAGCTTACGACAAAGATATGGAGAATATTAATGGTTCTGAGCGTTGATTTATCATCCGGGAAATAATTTGTTCGCGTGTACTGTACATATTTTTTCTCTCTATATATTTTCATTTCTATCATCACACACACACACACACACATAATTATAATATACCTAATAGCACACACGCTCGCTGGCTTGTTTGGACACACACACACACACACACACACACACACACACACACACACACACACACACACACACACACACAACCCCTTTCCCCACCCACTATACCTCTTCTACCCTCCCTCCTATTATGTGTTTCCCTCTACTCTTTCGTACACACACACACACACACACACACACACACACACACACACACACACACACACACACACACACACACACACACACATCAGGAGGTAATGAGAATGAGGGAGACATTTCTGGACTCGCTCGGGAATGTCGCAGTAATTCCATTTTTTGTTCATTGTAGTAGATCAAAGGCCCACAAAAAAGGTACATGATTTGGGCAATTTTTTTCCTATTTTCCGGCTCAGTGGATGCAAAGAGCTGCTGCACACGTCCGAAAATGCGTACAGTAATTTTCTCTTTCGTTATCCATCTCTTTCGAAAATGCGTACAGTAATTTTCTCTTTCGTTATCCATCTCCCTCGAAAATACGTACAGTAATTTTCTCTTTCGTTATCCATCTCTTTCGAAAATGCGTACAGTAATTTTCTCTTTCGTTATCCATCTCCCTCGAAAATACGTACAGTAATTTTCTCTTTCGTTATCCATCTCCCTCGAAAATGCGTACAGTAATTTCCTCTTTCGTTATCCATCTCCCTCGATAATGCGTACAGTAATTTTCTCTTTCGTTATCCATTTCCCTCACCTTCATTCTTCACCCTCCGCGTCCACTTACACATATGATCGACCAAAGAAGAGAGAGAGAGAGAGAGGAGGACAGGTTATCGAATTACTTCTGCCACTGTGAGTTATTGGGTGAGGCTCAGGACCATTATTACATCATGTACTATATAGTTTGGGTGACTGTAGTGATCGAAACTAAAAAAAATAATAATAATAATACATACTCTTCATACGACTAAGATTTCATAATGGAAGAATCAAAGAAAAGAAAAATATATATATACTGTATATATAAAATAAACTTCAATGAAAGGCTACATATTCATTTACATAATTATGTTTTTCCTACGATTAAGATCTTAAAAGCAAACGACAAAACCAAATCAAAATCCTACATAAAAAAGTCCCCACATTAATATATATTTATATTTCCTACGATTAATATATAAATAAAAAAACACTAAGGACAAAACAAAATCAGGAACAAAAATAGGGCCTCCATTGACCTGATGTCGGTGGTGGTTTTGGTGGAGGTGGTCGTGGTGGAGGTGGTGGTGGAGGTAAGGGAGAGGGAGGGAAGTGGTTGGGGGAGGAGAGTAGGGGAAGTGGTAGGAGGGGGTGAGGGAAGGAGAAGTGGTGGGGGGCGGAAGGGAAGAGGGAAGGGGGAGGGAAATGGTGGGCGGGAGGAGGGAAGGGGTGTGGTGGGGGGAAGGAAGGAAAGGTGAAGTGGTGGGGGGCGGGAAGGGAGGGGGGAAGTGGTTGGGGGGGGAAGTGGTTGGGGGGGGAAGTGGTTGAGGGGCGGGAAGGGAGGGGGGAAGAGGTGGGGGGCGGGAAGGGAGGGGGGAAGTGGTGGTGGGCGGGAGAGAGGGGAAGTGGTGGGGGAGGGGAGGGAAGGGAAGGGGAGTGGTGGTGGGCGGGAGAGAGAGGAAGTGGATGAGGGAGAGAGGGAAGTGGATGAGGGAGGGAAGGGAAAGGGATGTGATGGGGGAAGGTAAAACGAAATCGAACACAACAACAGAGTAACAACCCCAATACGTCACTCTGGGAAAAATGTTGTGGAGCAAATAGTGAGGATCTACGGACGGAATCACATTTACTGGAACGGAAGCCTTGAAATATACGATAATAACCTCAGACTGGACGAATGTAGATGAGAAAACGAACCAGGGATTAAACAATAAATAAATAAAATATATAACTTTGAAATTAATGACAACCGCTAGTGGCACTTAATCTTCCTGACTATTTGTGTTATTTAATCTAGAATAATAGTGTTACTTATACTATCCTAGTTTCGTTAGTTATACCCTCATAAAATACAAAGTGGTCCTTGCTAAAATATTGACTCTTCCTCCCTCATCATTAGCTTCCTCACTCAAGTATTTACTCTGCTGCTATCAATATCCTCTTTCCCACTCTATATACCTATATATATATATATATATATATATATATATATATATATATATATATATATATATATATATATATATATATATATATATATATATATATATATATATATATATATATATATATATATATTTACTCTCTCCCATCTCCAATGTTTGTTCTATGTGATCTCTCTCTTTCTCTCTAAATATATCTAATTATTCTCAGCGTCTGACTGGTCTTTCCCTTAATTATTCTACAGCAATAATTAAGGAGCAATCTCCAGTGGACGAATCGGAGAGATACCGAGTCCTATAAACTATACAAGGAGACGCAACAACAGCAGCAGGTTCCAGTACATCTATATTCTAGTATTGTTATGAGGACGTTAAATCTCTCTCGCATTTTTTTTCATCTCCTATTTCTTGGGTATCACCTCATTACACACAGAGTACACTACACTACACTACAATCATACAATCACCTCATAACACACCTCATACAATCACCTCATACAATCATAAATCACCTCATAAATCACCTCATACAATCACCTCATACAATCACCTCATACAATCATAAATCACCTCATAAATCACCTCATAATATAATAAATCACCTCATACAATCACCTCACAGTACAATCACCTCACAACACACTACTGTACACTACAATCCAGCTCACTCTGCTTATATAAACATTACTACTTATTACTGTACCCTGCTGGAAAAACACTTGACGTAATCTTCATATTTCAACATCATATTCACCTACGAACTTAATCAATCTTTCAGCGTCCCACCTGCGGCTCTCACTTACTCTCTTCCACTCTCCCTCGTATACATTTCACTGGTTTCTCGCTTCCTCACGTTCTCACTTTTTCGAGTACTATACAGTATTCCTTATATAATTTTGTACACTATATACATGCATCTATCTACCTGCCTATCTACCTATGTATTTACCATTTATTTATCAATTCATATAACTCAATTCTATAGGTATTTATCTTTTATTAAATTAATTGGAATCAATATTATGGTTAGAACGCTTTGTTGAACTAAATGTTACGAAGAGATCCGTTTGGTGTGTGTGTGTGTGTGTGTGTGTGTGTGTGTGTGTGTGTGTGTGTGTGTGTGTGTGTGTGTGTGTACCTCTCTGTAAGCTATAATATATATATATGCTATATGTATTTACCCATCTCTCCCTACCTTCCCTCTCCCCTCTCCCCTCTCTCTTTCATCTTCTCCGTTACCCTCCTCGTTCCAACCGCACCCCCCCCCCCTCTCTCTCTCCTTAAATTTTTGCCCCCACGTAATTATGTGGAGCCCAGGAGGCGCCTCTAGTGTTAGTTCTCCCTTATCCCTCCAACTCCAACCAACATTTTGTCTGTCTGGGCAGTCTCTCTCACTTTCTGGACGTTCATCTTTCTCTTATGTATATTTGTCTGTTTTCTGCCTGTTTGTACTTTGTCTCCCTGTAGTTCTATTCCTCTCTGTGTCAGCTTGTCTATACTCTGTCGATCTTTGTGTCCATCTGTCTCTCTCTTTGTTTGTCTGTCTCTTTTTATATCTGTCTCTCTGTCTGTCAGCCTCAGTCTCTTTCCTTCTCCCTCTTTTTTCTCCCTCCCCTGAGAATTTTGCCCCACAGTAATTATGCGTAGCCCAGAAGGCAGGGAGGCAGGGGCCGGCGACCCCCTCCCAAACCACTTACCTGCCTCACTTTGGGGAGTCAAGTGAGTGCAGTGGTGGCAGTGGTGATGTGGTGTGAGTGGTGGTGGTAATAGTGTTGTGGCAGTGGTGTTGTGGTGTGAGTGGTGGTGGTAATAGTGTTGTGGCAGTCGTGATGTAGTGTGAGTGGTGGTGGTAATAGTGTTGTGGCAGTGGTGATGTGGTGTGAGTGGTAGTAGTGATGTGTTGAGGTAGTAGTGATGTGGTGTGAGTGATGGTGGTAATAGTGTTGTGTTGTGGCAGTGGTGCTGTGGGTGTGAGTGGTGGTGGTAATAGTGTTGTGGCAGTGGTGATGTGGTGTGAGTGGTAGTAGTGATGTGTTGAGGTAGTAGTGATGTGGTGTGAGTGGTGGTGGTAATAGTGTTGTGTGTGACAGTGGTGTTGTGGGTGTGAGTGGTGGTGGTAATAGTGTTGTGGCAGTGGTGATGTGGTGTGAGTGGTGGTGGTAATAGTGTTGTGGCAGTGGTGATGTAGTGTGAGTGGTGGTGGTAATAGTGTTGTGGCAGTGGTGTTGTGGTGTGAGTGGTGGTGGTAATTGTGTTGTGTGTGACAGTGGTGTTGTGGGTGTGAGTGGTGGTGGTAATAGTGTTGTGGCAGTGATGTTGTTGGTAATAGTGGTTTGTAGTGGTGATGTGTTGAGGGCATATTGTGGTATGGGTGATGGTGGTAGTGGTGTTGAAGTGCGGGTGTATTGTGCTGTGAGTGGTGGTGGTGGTGGTAGTGGTGTTGTGGGTAACGGGGGTAGTGGTGATGTGTTGCGGGCACGTTCTGGTATGGGTGATGGTGGTTATGGTGTTGTAGGGCTGGTGTACTGTGGATGTGTTGTGGAGGAACTTGGTGCTTTGTTTTGAGTGTCAGGATGGTGCTAGTGGTGGTGTGTCATGGGTGTGTTGTGATGGTGATAGCGGTGAGTGTACAGTACAGTATTGTGGTAATGGTGGGAGTGGTGGTGTTTGTTGTAGTGATAGCGGAGTATTGCTCAGAGTGTTGTGGTGGTGTAGGGTGTGTTGTAGACCTGTGTTGTGTCACGAGTAATTATGTTGTTGTGTTGTTGCTGGGTGTAATGGCATTGGATACTTTACTGTGGAAGTGTTGTAGACCTGTGTTGTGTCGTGAGTGACTGTGTTGTTGTGGCGTTGTGTTGTTTCTGGGTGTAATGGCATAAGATACTTTACAGTGGAAGTGTTGTAGATCTGTGTTGTGTCGTGAGTGACTGTGTTGTTGTGATGTGGAGGATGGCTATGTGTTTTCGTGTTGTGGCTGCATGGATGTAGTGGCGTTGTTTTTCCAGTCGTGTTATACTGATGCATTGCTACTGGCTGGCCTTATTGTCGTTGTTTCCGTGGATAATTTTGCCTGCTAATGGGTGTCGGTGTTGATGAAGCAGATGTTGTACTGCATTGTTGTGTTAGCAGCAGCAGTGTACAGCAGGTGTTGCTTTACAATTTATGGTGATAATATAATGGTGATGGTAGGTGGTGGTGGTGGTGGTGGTGGTGCTTGTGGTCGTGGTAATGGTGAAAAAATGATAGTGTAGCTAATGGTGATATTATAATGGTGTTGGTGGTTGGTGGTGGTCCATGGTGCTGATGGTGGTGGTGGGAATGGTGAGAAAATGATAGTGTAGCTAATGGTGATATTATAATGGTGTTGGTGGTGGTTGGTGGTGATGATGGTAGTGGTAATGGTGGAATAATAATAGTGCAGTTAATGGTGATAATAAAATGGTGGTAATAGTGATGGTGGTGATGGGTGGTGGTGGTAATGGTAGAAATAATGGTGTTAATGGAATGGTAGTGTTGGTAGTAGTGGTTGTGGTAGGAATACATGAGTGGTGATGTGGTTATGATGTGTTGTGGTACCGTATGCTGTTTGTGTTACCGATTACAGCATTATTTTTAATGTTAATTTTAAACGTTATTGGCCATGGTAATATTAGTGTTAATGTTACTGCTAATGTTTACCAATTTGCATTTTCGTATGTGGATCATTTTTGAGTTTGAAACTTTTTACCGTAGTTTTGGAATTATAAGAGTTATCATGATTTTTTTTTTTTTTTTTAACATTGCACTGGATTTTTAGTTTTTTTTTTTTTCTTTCTGTTAATGATGCTTACTTTGTTTTATTGACAGCTTCCCTAACACTCCTAATATTTACAGTCACAATTTGTAATGATAAACAATGTGCTGTGGAAATGCTGTCTATGCCCTATGCTTCGATTATGTCACAACTTTTATGATTCGTTCCAGACATATGATAAAATTCTTGCTGATGGCATTTCCTGTTGGATTATAAAGGATAAAAGTATATATCACAAAACGCTCACAGCTCACATAATGCTGATTGCAATTTTAGGGGAAAATCTAAAATAGAAGGAGAATGCATTTTTATTATATCTATGAATCTGGCCGGGGAAAAATTAATGTGTGTTCTTCATTGTCAATTTTATTTTTCTTGCTTAATTGTTTTATATGCAATCAGGATAAATGGCCGCCATTACGTTTTAAGGGACTCTGTGATACTGTAGTCATAAAAATTGGAGGTATATGAGTCCTTCAAATATTGCCACGAAACACCACCTTTAATATGGAAGGAGCTTGTTTCGTGGCATAGTCAGGAGGAATCAGAAGCCTCCAATTCTCATACATGATCACAGGGTCCTTAAGGGGGTGGTGAGTAAATGTTTCAGTCTGCACCATGAAACAAACTACGAATGGTGGAATAATGTTTTGTATTACAGTTTGGAGGAGTCGGTAGCCCTCCCATTCCTCCACAAGCGTTTTCTCTCCTAAGGGGGCAGGTAATACACTTTTGTTAGACAGATAGATAGATAGATAGATAGTTTATTGACCCCAGCTGACAATTTGGTACAAACATTTACATTTTGATACCTATAAAGTGTCAACGCACTTAAGGGGGTAGTACAGTGTTGGTAATTCAGGAGCAACTGATTTTTCCAAGCTACTCCAAGCAACAGAACCCCATTATTTTTGTTAATATGGTCCTGTTTCCTGGCATACTTTGGAGGAATCATGGCCCTCCAATGTATCAAAGTATACTATCCCCTTAACTGAGCATATCAACACAATACAGTACATATACATAATGGATTATTTACCTTTGTCAAGATTCATTTTTACATTAACTGTAGTCCAACTTATATACCAAATTGGAGCTCCTGGATTCCTATAAAATATGCCAGGAAACAGGACCTAATCAGCCACAATAATGGTGTCTTGTTGCTTGTAATTGTTTGGAGGAATCAGTCAGTTGCTCCAAATCTACCAACACGATACTATTTCCTTAAAACAAATAATGAAATATAAAACCTCAAAATCAACAAAAATGATAAATAATATAGCTTAACAAAATATATATTATTATGATTCAGTAAACGATGAGCGCTTCAGTTATGTACCGTAAGATTTAATTGTCACTTATAATGGTAATCTGAGACAAGTATTCTGACGATGGTAACAGTACTAAGACAAGGAGATGTAATTATAATGTATCTTCCCTACGCTCTCTTCGGTAACCTTATTATTAAACAGAATACGAGAAGGGTTGAAACTTTACCCCTCCGTCATTAATATTGAAATGAATTCGTAATTAATAATAGGATATCCCCACCAGGCATTATTAATTAACCTCATTATACGTGGGAAAGGTGCACAACTCTCCCTGCTGGTTCTTAGGGAATTAAAGTATATACAGTAAATAACATTGATGCTCTACTGAATCCTCCAAGTACTGCCATGATACAAATTCCTTCAGTGTACATGTTGTTTTAAGAGACAGTGTGGAGGAATTAGCAGCTTTCAATTTTTCAACAAAACCGTGTACACTTTTAAGTAAATAAGTTACAACACATCCTCTTGTTTCATACAGCGTGATACTGTTTCCTGGCAGAGTTTGGAGGATTAGGTTACCATTTAATTTCCACAGCTGATAACAATATCACTCTTATATCACCCCATAGCAATATCGCTCTTTTATTATATCTAATCTTTAATTAATTATTACCTAAAGGACGTTAAGTTTTGGGTTCGGTTGGCTTCTCTGTTCGTTTATTGTTTTACTGTATGGGTTGTTTCAGTCTCATTGTCTGTTTTTATTATTACCATTATCCTCACCATTTCGTCATAGAGAGTAATTTTCCTTCACTTCCTCATCCACCACCACCACCAACATACTTGTATCACCTTTTCCCCTCACGTTACATGATCCCCCAAACCAATGTCCTGCTACCATCTTATTGCAACACGAACCCACCACCCCATGTCCTGCCTCCTCCTCATGTCCTGCCACCACCCCATGTCCTGCCCCCTCCCCATGACCCATCACCCCATGTCCTGCCGTCTCCCCATGACCCATCTCCCCATGACTCATCACCCCATGTCCTGCCTCCTCCCCATGTCCTGCCGCCTCTCCATGACCCACCACCCCATGTCCTGCCTCCTCCCCATGACCCATCACCCCATGTCCTGCCGTCTCCCTATGACCCACCACCCCATGTCCTGCCTCCTCCCCATGACCCACCACCCCATGTCCTGCCGTTTCCCCATGACTCTTATATCACCCAACGTTCAATAGCCGGCCTTCCACCTTACCAAATGTACAGTACCAATCTTTACCCTCTCACAAACTCTGTGCCTTCTTCCCTCTTCCTATCATGTTAAACTAAAGTTCCCTTCTCACTCTACCCTTTTCCTCTCTAGACAAACCAACCATCACCCTCTCACTCAACCCTCTTTCTCTCTAGTCAAACCATCCATATCCCTCTCACTCCGTCTTTTTCCTCTCTAGTCAAACCAACCATATCCCACTCACTCTGTCCTTTTCCCCTCTAGTCAAACCAACCATCACCCACTCACTCTAATTCCTTCCTCTCGGGTATTCATCAACCCTGACCCACTCCCTGTGTCTCCTTCGTCCCACGCTAAACGAACCGTGACCCTCTTAGTTTGGCTCTTACTCTACCTCCTTCCTTCCTTCCTTCCTTGTTGACATCCACCACTCTCCTCTCTTCTCACTCTGTCATCTTCTTCACAAGTTACATTAACCATGACACACTTACTCTGCCCCATTCCAGTTGTGTTCCATCATTCTCTCTCACTCTGCTTCCTATCTCACACATTTCACCATAATTTTCCATATTTCACCAACCTTACTCTCTAACTCCCCTTCCTATCTTCCGAATTTCACCATCACTCTTCTCTCATTCCCCTTCCTATCTCCCATATTTCACCATCATTCTCCATATTTCACCAACCTCTCTCTCTCACTCCACCTTCTATCTCCCATCTTTCACCAAACCCCACACTTCTCCAACCCCGCCACCTGCTTTGTCAACCCCACACCCCTGAGCTCATACCGTGCCCAGGCCCCGTCCGTCCCTTGCTACTGTGTAAATAGGACGCCCTCAACAGCACTTGTCGCACCTCCTCCCCTTGTACACAAATACTGTTCCTGGTTCCACTGGGAGGTCTTTGTCCACACGGTCGTCAACTCAGTATACTACACATCCACATATCAGAAATGGGATGGATAATATTATATTGGTACATGACACTACGTATGTTATATCATACTACGCATCGTATAATATACTGGTACACGACACTATGTATGTTATATCATACTACGCATCGTATTGTTAACACTATTATTCTACAAAATACAACACTCTACTGCTGCTACTACTACTACTACAACTACAACTACAACTACTTCTACTTCTACTACCACCACCATCACCACCACCATCACCACCACCACCACCAATACCCCCTTATTCACCATCATCACCACAAATACCCCGACATCCACCACCACCACCACCACCACCACCACCAACACATCCACAGCCACTTCTACATAACCAAGCACCGAGCCACAGCCAGAGCACCTCCGCCAGTGTCACCTCCACCCTCAGTATACATTAGGTCGGTGTCAATTAACAGTAATGGAAGGCAGCATTAGAACAGATGCTTGGGAACGTGGGCGAATTAGCATAAGTGAGAAGGACACAAAACCCTTCCCACTCTCTTGACACGGGGGTTATTGTATCCACCTTCTGCTCCTATACCTATGCTCCTTCTGTCTTCCCTTCTCCCTCTCTTTTTTTCACATTATACGTCTATTTCTTCTTCTTCTATACCTACTCCTGCTCCTTCTGTCTTCCTTTCACCTTCTCTTTTTTTCACATTTTACGTCTATTTCTTCTTCTTCTATACCTACTCCTGCTCCTTCTTCTTCGTTCTCCCCTTCTCCTCCTCTTTTTTTTCACATTTTACGTCTATTTCTTCTTCTATACCTACTCCTGCTCCTTCTTCTTCGTTCTCCTCTTCTCCTTCTCTCTTTTTTTTCCACATTTTACGTCTATTTTCTCTTCTATACCTACTCCTGCTCCTTCTTCGTTCTCCCCTTCCTGATTTTCTTCCAACAACTCCTCGTCTTGTTTTTTTATCTCCTCCCTCCACTCCTATCGTTTTCCCTCTAACACCTTCGCCAGCTACTACTAAATCGTCTCTCTCTATCTCCACTACCACTTCTCCACTTTTCTTTTTCGTACAACTCCTTCCATTTTAGTTCTTGTTCCTCATCTCCCTGGAATCTGAGTCTCGTCCTCTCTTGCTGTGCTATTTGCTGTGTGGAGGAGTGTGGCTGTGAGAGGGTGAGAGGGGGTACTGAATGAAGTGGGAGAGGGAGAGCGGGGGGGGAGGAGGAGTGTGAGAGGGTGATGAGGGAAGGGCAAAATTGAGAGCAAGGGGAAAGGGAGAGAGGGTGAGAAAGAGGGAGAGGAAATGAAAGCAACAGGGAGGGGAAGAGAGGAAGGGAAAATGAAGGATAATGAAAGAAGGGGAGAGGGAGAAGAGAGAGAGAGCAAAAGGGAGAGGAAGGGAGAGCAAGAGGGGAAGGTCGGGTGATGGAAAGGTTCAGCCAGAGTGGGGACAGGGTGACGGTGAGGAGGGGAGAGTGAAAGAGGGTGAGGGTGGATAAAGGATGATGTGAGGATGAAGAAGGATAAAGGATAGGGTGAGAGAGGATAAAGGATGGGATGAGGATGAGGGAGAATAAAAGATAGGGTGAGAATGAGAGAAAATAAAAGATGGGATGAGGATGAGGGAGGATAAAAGATAGGGTGAGAGAGGGAGGATAAAAGATAGGGTGAGAGAGAGAGAATAAAATATGGAGTGAGAGTGAGGGAAAATAAAAGATAGGGTGAGAGAGAATAAAATATGTGGTGAGAGTGAAGGAAAAAAAAAGATAGGATGAAAGTGAGGAGGGGAAGGACGTACTACAGATACACAGTACACGATACAGCCAGGGCTATAGGGCGTAGTTACAGTAGAGACGGCAGTAAGAGTCCTTTTTACACCTCTCTCTGTCATGCTGTATGTATAAAAAGGGGGAGTGTGTTTGTTTGTTTGCAGGCCAGGGTGTTCAAAATACATAATCCCGCTTGCTTAGTAGTGTGAAATGTAGGATCCTGAAAACTACAACACTATATAACTGCAACACTACAACACGATATTCCAACATTACAACATTGAAAACTACAACACGATATTCCAACACTACAAAACTGAAAACTACAACACCATATTCCAGCAACTACAACACCATATTCCAGCAACTACAACACTGAAAACTACAACATGATATTCCAACACTACAACACTGAAAACTACAACATGATATTCCAACACTACAACACTGAACACTACAACACGATATTCCAACACTACAACACGATATTCCAACATTACAACACTGAAAACTACAACACGATATTCCAACACTACAACACTGAAAACTACAACATGATATTCCAACACTACAACACTGAAAACTACAACACGATATTCCAACACTACAACACTGAAAACTACAACACGATATTCCAACACTACAACACTGAAAACTACAACACGATATTCCAACACTACAACACTGAAAACTACAACACGATATTCCAACACTACAACACTGAAAACTACAACACGATATTTCAACAACTACAACACTGAAAACTACAACACGATATTCCAACACTACAACACTGAAAACTACAACACGATATTCCCACACTACAACACTGAAAACTACAACACCATATTCCAACACTACAACACTGAAAACTACAACACGATATTCCAACACTACAACGCGATACAGATTCCCTGGGTATATTTATTGTTTCGTGGCATAGTTTGAAGGAATCACAAACAACTTCTACTATGGTACTCTCGAGGTGTCTTTTTATAGCAGATTTTAATAGATTTATGAATGTGTTAGAACTGGTGTATATGTCTATAAAGGTTTACTCTTCCCTGACTATACAAACATCTTCCACTATGGGACTCTCGAGGTGTCTTTTTATAGCAGAATTCATCAGATTTGTGAGTGTGTTAGAACTTGTGCATATGTCTGTACAGGTAGAAGGTTTACTCTTCCCTGACTATACAAAGGGACGAGGGTCAGTGTCACCAGCTCGACACGCTTGCACTTCCACTCCCCTTCTTTTTTTTTTTTAAATATTACTCTTGTTATTATTATTATTATTTTTCAGTACTACAACATTTTTCTTTTTTTAGGGAAAAGGTAAAATTTTATCATTGCAAAATGCGTGGCACGTGTCTGAGTTTTTGTTGCAGTTATTGATATAAATTTAATTGCAGTTATTGCATTACACAGTTGCACGCCCGCTGTGGATGTATACGCATTTGCATTAATAACTGGGCATAATGACCGGGTCCTGCACTGGGATTATGGGGCTAATACACTATTGGAGCGATTTGATCCCTCCAAAGTATGCCAGGTAACAGGACTAGATTAACAAAAATAATGGTGGTATGTTGCTTGGAATAGTTTGGAGGAATAAGTTGCTCCAGATTTACCAGTGTTATACTACCCACTTAAAAGACACTAAGCTGGGAATACCTAGACCCCTTCGTGAAAAATGTTGTCTCAAAATCGTCCCTCTCAGTTCTCAATAAACAGAAAAAATGGAAGTTACCGAGTCCTACAAATACTGCTACGAAACACCACCTATATGGTAGGAGCTGGTTTCGTGGTGTAGTCAGGAGGAATCAGAAGCCTCCAATTCCCAAACACGATCACTGGGTCCTTAAGCGGTAGGAAGATGAGGAGGGTGGAGGGTGGGAGAAGAGAGGAGAGGAGAGGAGAGGAGAAGAAGAGAGGAGAGGAGAAGAGAGGAAAGGAGAAGAAGAGAGGAAAGGAGAAGAAGAGAGGAAAGGAGAAGAAGAGGGGAAAGGAGAAGAAGAGAGGAAAGGAGTAGAAGAGAGGAAAGGAGAAGAAGAGAGGAAAGGAGAAGAAGACAGTGATGGAAGGATGGTAAATAGCGAAAGAGGGTGGAGAGTGACAGGTGAACGAATGAGTGGAGAAGTGATGGCATGTGGATAACGTAGAGAAGGACAGGAGGGGATAAGAGGTGACCCAGCTGCTCCACTTCCCCTCCATGGCACTTCCCCTATCAACACCACCAGGAAGGAAGGAGGTCAAACGGAGGAAGCGACTTAGAGGACCTGTAAATCTTGAAGGTGAATTGGAGACTTGTGATTCCTCTTGACTATGCCACGAAACAAACTCTCTCAATATGGGTCGTGTTTCGTGGCAATGTTTGGAGGCTACACCGACATCCAATTTACTACCTCGATCAAAGGCTCTTTAATGTCTTGCGGAAACAGAGTGAGAAGATTAACAGATTAGCGAGACTTCAGATATCACAGTTCCATCGACTTGTCTGTACTAAGAATCTTGTCTGCTTTGGTGTCCCTTTCTGTCTTGTGAATATTTTTATGCTGATTCCACGTGTGTTAATGGGTGTGTGTGTTTTTCAGATCTTTTTGCATTATTTCAAGACTCTGTGTTAAGAGAATTGATGTTTATGATATTTTTGTTATTTTGGAGGTAAGAATGTATACAACCCAGACTTACCTGTAGTTTCTATCACGTGGTATTAATTTATCGACTTGGCCCACTCTCTCACCTGTGTATCGAGCACATAGATTCCATACACTCACACGTGTTACACTTACACACGTGCACACCCAGACACGTGCTCCACCTATACACGTGCCACACCCACACGTGCCACACAAACACACATGCCACACCTATACACGTGCCACACCTACACACGTGCCACATCCATACGTGCCACACTTTCACACGTGCTACACCCACACACGTACCACACCCACACACGTACCACGCCCTTACACCAGAGACAAAACTTGTAATGAGGAGGTGGAATATATAAACAGGTACCTCTCTAAATAACTTCAGTGACACCCCAGCGTCTCCCTTTACATCTCATTGTTTGGAGGGCTAATAAATCTTTCAAACAATGCTATGATGAACCCCACTCATGCTCTGAAGTAACCTATGTCATGGTAATGCTTAGAGGAGTCAAATAGCCGTAAAGGTCTTAAAAAAAAATGTCACTTAAAACTTATACCACTCCATTACCCTTAACATTAATTCAATAGCTATATCTGTTTATTTTTATGCACGTATTCACACTATTTATATTTATCTATCTAATTTACTCTGAATTTTGTTTGGAGAGTTTGTAATCTTGCTGCTCCAATTAGAAGCTTCTCTCTCCATTCATTATCTCTCTCCCAATCTCCCTCTAACAATTTTTTTTCCGATAAACAGACCTGATATGAAGACTTGCCGGCTCATTAAGGCAAGCTCTCTTCATCTTCATCTCTATTTTCATCTTCAAGGTTGAGGGACTTTTGAAACTGTCAGAAAATAAAAAAAAGTCAACTGATTCCTCCCAACTGCTAACAGAAATATACCTTCATATCTGATGTTCTCTGTTTTTTGTCGCAGTATGGATGAATCAGGAGTGACATCAGAATTTTATTGGTCACACGAAATGCCTCGTTGTCACAAAAAAATACTGATGTAATTGCAATATGTAAACAGTGAATATTTTGATCACACTTCTATATTGTCTTCATAACCTGTGGCCCACTTTATAAACTCGTATCATGGGGCTGTATCTCATGTTCCTTATATAAAACTTTCACAGGTTCTTCTTTAAGTATCACAAGAGTATCATTCTTGTGTCTTGTATCTTTCTTTGGTCTTCCTCGGGTCCCTTTTTGTACATCACACTGCTGTCCCTCTTGTTTTTTGTTTATAACTCTCACAATACATACTTTCCAAGTGTATCCTCTTCACCACCTGACTGTCTCCGTTACCAGGCCACCCAGCACCAGTAAACAACTTCCACGACTCTGGCCTCAATAATACTGCTCTTCTTCCGCCTCTGTAATCTTCTCTCACTTTTCTTCCCTCCACACCACCACACATGTGTTCCTGCTTTTACCACCTTTGTATATTATTTTATATATAATATATATATATATATATATATATATATATATATATATATATATATATATATATATATATATATATATATATATATATATATATATATATATATATATATATATATATATATATATTGAGAAGGGTTAGGACAAGAGACAAGAAGCCCTCTGAATGTTCTCAAATGTGAATTAGAAGGAAAGAGTTCCAGAATTATACAACCCCTTGGTTAACAGGGTGCTTCCAATTGTGAATAAAGATTATTAATAGCCAGACTGGACCTATTGAAGTTTGCTATCATGCTAAAGAAAAAATACCAGTTTCTTTCCCAACAATGACAGCCATAATACCCCTGAGTCAATAAACACATCCTTCTCGCTGCTCCATTATATAATCCCTTTTACCTACCTGATTGTTCACGGACCGGTCGGTGTGAAAGGTAAATCAATAACAGCATTGGTTAGGGCGCGTACGAATGAGAGAAAATAAGTCGTTTAGGAGTGAAGAGCCGAGTGAAAGAATGGACAAAGTGAGGACATGGAGTTTTGACATTGTTTTGTGTGAATGTAAAATAAGGAAAATGTGGGAGTGGGAGGATTAAATGAATGAGGGTAAAGGGAAGTAGGAATGAGAAAGGGATGATGGCATGTACAGTCAGCCTCAGGAATTCGTATACACCACTGTGACATTAAGGGTTCGTAACAACTAGAAATTTGTGTACATTACTTTCTTAACGCCAAAATTTCTTAGTAATGTTATCTGGCTAATAAATGAATCAGTCAGCAAAATTATTCTTAGAGCATGTGTAAACTAAAGACCCCTTTTAACCAATACTATGTGTACAAATTCCTGTGGCCGACTGTACTGTAAATGGAGGGATGACGTTTGCTGGTATGAGGGAGGCAATGAAGGCGAGAGTAGGGATGGGAGTAGGGTAGGGATAATAGTTGGAGGAGGGATATGATGACTATGAGAGGAGGGGTGGGATGAGGGTGAGGGGATGGGTGGGAAAGGAAGGAAGGAGGGGTGACATATAGATGAGATGAAGGGTGGGATGAGGGTGAGGGGATGGGTGGGAGAGGGAGGAAGGAGGGGTGAGATATAGATGAGAGAATGGGTGGGAAAGGGAGGAAGGAGGAATGGGATATAGATGAGTGGAAGGGTGGGATGAGGGTGGGTGAGGGAATGGGTGGGAATGGGAGGAAGGAGGGGTGGGATATATAGGTAAGGGGAGGGGCTGGGCTGGGGCTGGGGGTGGGAGAGCTGAAGTGGATGCAGATATAATACAATTTGCGAGCCCGGAGTGGACGATTACAGTGATGGAGTGTAGAGTCCGTGGAGCCTGAGTGACGCGAGAGAGAGAGAGAGAGAGAGAGAGAGAGAGAGAGAGAGAGAGAGAGAGAGAGAGAGATTAATTTAGCCACCTGTCTGTATATAATTAACAACACGAGGTCTATGGAGCAGCAGGGGATATCTGATTTATTCTATTCTTTAGTCATTTATACCCCTCGAGTTTCACATATGCCTAAGCTGTATTAAGAACCCTGTGCTCGTGTATGAAAATTGGAGGCTTCTGATTCCTCCTGACCATGCCATGAAACAAGCTCCTTCCATATAGTTGGTGTTTCGTGGCTATATTTAAAAGACTCATTTATCTCCAATTTTCTGACTACATCACTGCGTCCCTTAACTTGTACCTGTAACTGAACTCTCCTACCTCACTCCAGCACGACAGATTCCCATTCACCTTCATCTTTTTACCTCGTCACCTCTCTATATATACAACCAAGCTCTATTTTCACTCACAGTACACGGTGAATAATGAAACCACTCCTGAATTCGTGTACTCGCCTATTTAATAATGCAATTCCCGGTCACTCGATATATAGCTAATACTACCAATAGCACTCTCACGTTAAGTAAATACGGTCGTCCTTCCTGCTGCCACCACCACCACCACGAAGTAACAACATCACCACTTACAGCCAATACACTGCTATCCATTACATCACGTACGTCGATTTGGGTCACCATATACACACCAATATAGATACACATCACACCACTATCATTCACCACAGCACACACACACGTACAATATGCACACATACGCACTCACTCAAGTTCGCAAATACACACACACACACACACACACACACACACACACACACACACACACACACACACACGCACTTGAACACACACGCACTTGAATACACACACACACACGCACACACACTACAAGTATATTTTCAGCTCCTACATCAGCCATTCCTATTACTCCTCACTTCAATTCCCTCTCTTCCTCTCACCACTCACTTATCACTCTCCACCATTCCTCACCACTTACAATATGAAGGAATCAGAACAGTCTCAATCTTCCTAGGAATCCTTTAAGGGGGTAATTCATTATTCTTACATTGGAGTGCCATGATTCCTCCAAGGTATGCAAGGAAACAGGAGCAAATGAACAAAAATAATGGTGTTTGTTCTGTTGCTTGGAATTGTTTGGAGGAATCGGTTGCTCCAGATTTGCCAACACTCCACTTCCCCCTTAATTAATCATGGGACGGGTGGAGCAACTTCTATGCTCGCTCTATCACCAGCAAATCTCTCAATTCATCAAGAGTGGGAAAAATACAAAAAATGATAAAATTTAATCCTCACTGCTTTTCCATCTAAATGTGTGTGTAAAATTCTTAAAAAGTTACAGGGAATGTCATGAATTCAGAACCACATAATATATAAATACAGTAAATACACTGTAGGCTACTCGTCCAAAAGCTGCTGTATTTCATTATTGGAGTTGTTGTTTTTTGAATGAAGAATCAGTTCACATTCCCGTCCAGCGGCGAGAATTAATGCGATTTGTCTGCTTACATTTGCATACGACGCACCGGTGCCGTTGGTCGCCCAATGCAGGACATATGATTTCCACATGGCAGAGAGAATGTCAGGGAAGTGTCAGGGAAAATGAGGAGAAGGCGATAGAGAGGAAGGACAGTATACAGTAGATATGAAGGAAATGGCAGAGTAAATGTTGGAGGAGTGTCAGGAAAATGGAGGAGAAGGCGATAGAGAGGAGGGACAGTACAGACATGAATGAAACGGCAGAGAGAATGTCAGGGGAGTGTCAGGGAAATGGAAGGAGAAGGGGATAGAGAGGAGGGGCAGTATATATAGACATGAAGGAAACACGAGGAGATAAGGGACAGTTGAAAAAGTATAGGGGAGTGTCTCGGGTCTGTAGAGGCGTCAAAACCCTTAGAGTATTGCCCACATCACCGCAGACAATACCACCTCCTACAGAGAAAGTGTCAGGAAGAGAAATGACAGGGAGAGGACAGGGAACTTAAGGCTGCTAGAGAAATATCTATCCTATATATCAAGAAAAATCACAAAACAAAAAGTTAAAAAATAAAAAAATATATATAACCAAAAGACAAGAAAAGAAAAAAAAATAACAGGGCAGAAGAAGAAGACAAGGAGATTCTGGTGCCACGCCTCATTTGCATATAAACTGGAATGATTTAGAGTACCGCACCGAGATAAGATTTATGGCATTGTTTTTCCTCCCTACCACAGTGGTGAGGGTATTCAGACGACTCCTTCACCACACCTCTGTAGGACATAATGTTAGCCTTGGGTGGTGTGCAAGGCGTGGAGAAAAGGAAGCTGAGAGTGAGTGGGGCAGAGAAAAGAGAGAAGTGAAAATGGATTGAGTAAAGAAGAGAGAGAGAACACAATAATGGAGAAAAGGAAGCTAAGAGTGGGACAGAGGAAAAGAGAGAACACAAAATAAGAGAGTAAAGAAGAGAGAAATGGCCATGGGGGATCAGAAGAAAAGAGAGACCTGAAAATGGAATGAATAAAGAAGAGATATAGAACACAATAATGGAGAAAAGGGAGCTGAGAGTGGGGCAGAAGAAGAGAGAGACCTGAAAATGGAATGAGTAAAGAAGAGAGAGAGAGAACACAATACTGGAGAAATGGTCAAGGGGGATCAGAAGAAAAGAGAAAACTGAAAATGGATTGAGTAAACAAAAGAGAGAGAACACAATAATGGATAAATGGACACGGGAAACAGAAGAAAAGAGAAAACTGAAATAAAAAAAAAGTATAGTGAAAGGCAGAGAACAGAATAATGGAGGAATAGTCACGGCAGAAGAAAAAAGAAAACAGAAAACTGAATACAAAGTAAAGAAGATAGAACAGAATAATGGATAAATGGACACAGTGGATCAGAAAAAAAAGAGAAAACTGAAAATGGAATGAGAAAAGAGAGAGAGTAGAATAATGGAGAAATGGACACAGAAGAACAGAATAATGGATATATTTGTGAAAAAAGTTCTTGGTTCCTTCTCCTACTGCTCACACCTCAGATCAATCATGCTGGACAATAGACACATCATTGGTCAGGAAGGTCTAGACACGAAAGGGACAAGTGCTCTCTCCTTGTAACACCTCGACTCTACTCCAAAACCCGATGCCACAACGATCGATCATAATCTATAAAGTCCATTGGCAAACCACTCTGTTGTGTTCAGGTACTCAAAGTTTATGAGAGAGAGAGAGAGAGAGAGAGAGAGAGAGAGAGAGAGAGAGAGAGAGAGAGAGAGAGAGAGAGAGAGAGAGAGAATAGTTGTTGTGGCAAGGTGTGGTGTTTTAAAATGTATTGATGTGTGTGTTTGTTTCACCTGGTCTTGATCACGTGCTGGACACATGCTCACCAACTGTTACCCTCCCGGAATGAGCTCAGAGCTCGTAGTGACCGATCTTTGGGTAAGACTGGAACCTTTTTCAGGTGTGTGTGTGTGTGTGTGTGTGTGTGTGTGTGTGTGAGAGAGAGAAAGGATAGTTGTTGCAGCAAGGTGTGGTGTTCTAAAGTGTTGTGATGTGTGTGTGTGTGTGTGTGTGTGTTTGAGACAAGGTGTGTTGGTGAGAAGACTGATAATTGGGTGTCGAGGAAGAAGGTATGATTATAAAAGGTTCAAAGGCAGTTAATTAGGAGGTAGTTGTGGTCATTTCCTGTGATTGTGAAGAGGTATCAATCAGGTCCCATACTTATCTTCGTCTCTCTCTCTCTCTCTCTCTCTCTCTCTCTCTCTCTCTCTCTCTCTCTCTCTCTCTTCTCTCCTTAACACTTTCTTTGCATCAGTCTTTACTACAGAAAACCCAAACGATATACCAGCAGTAACAACACTCCAAAATGAAAATACCGAGGTATTAAGTAATATCAGCATAACAGAAAGTGACGTAATAAAATGTATTGATAAATTAAATGTAAATAAGTCACCTGGCCCAGACACGATATCCCCTCGCGTATTAAAGGAAGCAAAAAGCGAAATAGTAAAACCTCTGACTCTGCTCTTTAACTATTCTTTACACACTGGAACAATACCTGACGAATGGAAGCTCGCTCACGTAACACCAATATTTAAAAAAGGCAGCAAATCTCTACCTAGCAACTATCGCCCTATCAGCCTAACCTCAGTCGTATGCAAAATGCTAGAGACAATCATACGAGATAAACTTACAAATCACTTAGAGGAAAACAACTTACTTAGAGACACTCAACACGGTTTTCGTAATAAACGCTCTTGCCTAACGAACCTATTAGACTTTTTAAATGACATTTTCAATGAATATGATAAGAGTAAAGCAGTAGACATAATTTATCTAGATTTCCAAAAGGCCTTTGACAAAGTTCCCCATAAACGCTTAATATCTAAACTAAAATCAAACAGAATCCAAGGCGATACCGTAAGATGGATAGAGAACTGGCTAAGAAACCGAAAACAACGCGTGGTAATAAATGGAAAATCTTCTAGTTGGACAGGCATTACAAGCGGGGTGCCACAGGGGTCGGTTTTAGGGCCAGTCCTATTCCTAGTTTACATAAACGACATAGACGAAGGCCTCTCATGCATAATATCGAAGTTTGCCGATGACACCAAAATTGCAAATACAGTACTCACTAACGCACAGACTAAAGAAATGCAAGATAATCTCGATAAATTGTCAAATTGGGCGAAAACTTGGCAAATGTCCTTCAATTCAGATAAATGTAAAGTGCTCCACATCGGACATCATAACGTAGCAGCAAACTACTCGTTAAATGGTAAGCAACTCAAAAGCGTGGGTCGAGAGACAGACTTAGGGGTAACAGTATCAAGTAACCTAAAACCCAGTCAGCAGTGTACGGAAGTAATTAAGAAAGCAAATAAAACTATCGGCTTTATCGGCAGAGGATTCGAGTATAAATCTAAAGACGCAATCCTCACTTTGTATAATTCCTTGGTCCGTCCCCTTATGGAGTATTGTGTTCAAGCCTTGTGCCCGTACTACCAGAAAGATATAGCAAAATTGGAACGAGTCCAACGTAGAGTTACTAAAATGATACCAAGTCTGAGAAATAAAACGTACGATGAGCGGCTAAGTGAATTAAATCTATTCCCATTGACACAACGTAGACTGAGAGGTGACTTAATCCAGGTATTTAAAATAATCAAAGGCATAGATAATATGGACTGCAACAAATATTTCACTATTGATCAATCAAACTACACGAGAGGAAACGGCTGCAAAATCATAGGCAAATCTTTTAATTCGCACGAATCAAAGAATTTCTTTTTTAACCGAGTCGTCAACTTATGGAATGGGCTTCCTCGTAATGTAATTGACTGTTACACCGTAGACAGCTTCAAACGTCGCTTTGATAAACACCTTGCGTCTAATCCCCGACTTATAATGTTTACTAATGAATAATTTTTGCCCATTACAGGTGGCAAGTTAGCCAAATTTCACCTACTTTCTATCTTTCCTATAAAATTTCCTTGTGGAGTATTTCTGCCAACCCCACAAGGTTCCCATTCCTGACTTTATTTCCTGTACGGCTCAGGCCGGAGGGATTGGAGGGTGGGGAGAGAGCCTTCTACTTTGCTATCCTTACCTACGACTATCACTGTGGAGTAATTCATTCTCCACCAGTAACCTTCTAATCAGGTCACCTCATGTGGACCGTAAGGTCTGTTGTGATCTATGTAACTCTATGTAACTCTAGTTGGGTTTTGAGTTGTGGTTGTTGCTACCTGACCAAATACAGACTATAACACAACACATGTCTGTTTTTATGACTGTCTGTTTGTCTGTATGTATGTCTAACTGCCTGTTTACTTCTCTGTCTACCTGTCTATCTGTTCTCAGGATTACGAAAAATATAAAATGTAGACTTTTTACTCGAATTAATACGATCATTAAACGGGAACGTAAAATAACTTCCATAAGAACCCTGTGATCGTGTATGAGAATTGGTGGTGGCTTCTGATTCCTCCTGACTCTACTGCGAAACAAGCTCCTTTTACATAGATAGTGTGTGTTTCGTGGCAGTAGGATATTTGAAGGACTCATTTACCTCCAAATAGTCTGAACTACATCGCAGAGTCCCTTAATTTTTCTCCACTATAAATACGGATAAAAAGAAAAACTAGTACTAGTACTAGTACTAGTACTAGTAGTAGTAGTAGTAGTAGTAGTAGTAGTAGTAGTAGTAGTAGTAGTAGTAGTAGTAGTAGTAGTAGTAGTAGTAGTAGTAGTATATAAATTGAAACCCAGACCGATTTAGTGACCCTTCAGAACCCACCATGTGTGAATCCGAACTACGGTGTGGAGAGCGAGTCAAATAAACAATATCGCTAGTTATCACAGCGGTCGCCATTCACCACAAACACACGCTTTTGGCCCCGTGATTTTCGTGTGTTTGTGTATAAATTGGATTCGGTCAGCCTCACTACACCTCCTCTTCCCTCGTGTCACCCGGGATGTTAGGTTATATAAATGGATGTTGGGGTGTAATCTCCCGCCATTCTCACTTCGCTGGTTGGCATATACTGTCATGGGGGACGCCAGTGGATTTTACCAACTATCACGTACAGAGGGAGAAGTAACTATAATCCAGACAGCCAGACAGACAGACAGATAGCCAACCAGCCAGATAGCCAGCCAGATAGCCAGCCAGATAGTCAACCAAACAATCAGCCAGCGAACAGCCAGCCAGATAGCCAGCCAACCAGACAGTCAGCCAAATAGTCAACCAGCCAGATAGACAGACAGACAGCCAGCCTGCCAGTTAGCCAGCCAGATAGCTAGCCAGCCAGCCAGCCAGCCAGCCAGATAGCCAGCCAGCCAGATAGCCAGCCCGCCAGCCAGCCAGACAGACAGACAGCCAGCCAGCCAGTCAAACATACAGCCAACCAGATAGCCAGCCAACCAGATAGCCAGCCAGTCAACCAGATAGCCAGCCAGACAGCCAGCCAGACAGCCAGGGTTTTGGTGAGTACATGAATACATACGAGATGACATCACCTGAGGGGATAATACAGTCCAGTGCTTTTAAACCTGGACCAAGTGTTGATTCCTCTAAACTATTCCAAGCAACAGGGCACCACCATTATTATTTTTTTTATCTCGTGTTGTTTCCTAGCATATTTTAGAAGAATTAAGGCACTCTAATGTAAAAAAAAAAAGAATATTATCCCCTTAATAGAACCATGCAGAATATAATATAAACAAAAAGCAATACACTTACTTCACATGAACCAAAACACTGGATTTTTTTTTAAATCTCTTTGCTTACTGTATTTGCAAGTGTTATGACGACCTGAACCTCGCTACCTGCTGCATGAAACCAACATCTAAAAAGAGGGATATATTTTTGTTTTTATGGCTCGCCTTCCTGTTACGGTAATTTCAAAGCACACTCACAAAACGCTATGACAACACGTAAGCAGTTTTGTTGGAGTTGGTGCATGTACAGCCACAATCAAATAACCACCGACACTTTCCTTCCATCGTAGTAAATATCTTGGTAAATAAAGAACAACACGTGTAATCCTCATAATAATAATAATTGAGGGGGTTGATTTGACGTAAGATGTTGTTGTATGATTATATTTTGATATGATACTGATTTATTTGCACGATGGAAGGAAAGTGTTGGTGGTTATTTGATTGTGGCTGTACTCTTAGTTCTTTCTGCCTGGTTGGTGGCCTTTCGTTTTATTAAATTTTTTTAATACATTTCAAAAACAACATCTGCACATTTTATGACTAGATGCAATGAGGAGGATTTATTCTTACGAGACTTCATTAAGGAGGTAGTACAGTGTTGGGATTACTGGAGCAACTGATTTCCTCCAAGCAACAGGGCACCATTATTCTTGTCAATTTGGTCCTGTTTCCTGGCATATTTTGGAGGAATCAAAGTTCTCCAATGTACCAAAAGTATACTGTCCCCTTAATTATACACAAACAAATAGAGAAACACGAATATAGTTATACATAATTAAATAGTTATAGTTGTGCACGATAAGATATGTATAGAATATAGAGAAAAAGAATATAGTGAAAAAATTGATCTAGTAATGAGCAAAAAAAAAAAAATGAAGAAATATTTAACTATATGAGGACGTGGGCGTTGAAGCAGACCATAGCGACATGTTTCACGGCCACCACCAACAACCACCATTGCTGGATTTGTATGCATGGAAATCTGATTGCATTGATTTTTTATTCCACCAGTCAATTAGCCAACACAAGCCCTCTGACAACGCCACCCAACATGCAGGTTAGTGGGTAGTCTGGTTAGATAGGTTGGACTAATGTTTGTATACTGGCCACGGAGTAAAAAAAAAAAAAAAAAACACATACACACACAAAATGAAAATGCAGGGATGAGTGTCCAATTTCTCTCGTTGTCTTGTACTGTAGTTAGGGAGACGGTATTTTAGGATTTGATGATACAGTTCTGGTATAGAAAAGGAATTATAAGCATGGAAACGAGTAACTAACATATTTCGTTATTAAAGAGAAAACGTGCTTTGATACAATAAAAAAAAAAACTAAAACCTGTACTTTAATTTCATAGTTTTCCTTATTTTTCTGGGTTATTTCTTCTTCTCAATCAAGTGTTTGCTTCTCACATACGAATTAAGCGTAGAAGTAAGATTTGTGAGTGGGGGAAGCCTTACAGCCAGCTAGAAGCCATGAAAAGAGGACGTTTCTATTACCTGAAAACTAAATAATCTCTTGGCCAGAATTTACTTGTTCATTGAACTGAATATATTTTTATGATGCCTTCAAAAAAGGAATTTGAAGAGCTGAATACATGGACAGACAGACTTATATGATACCGTGCTAACACAGCAGGAACTTAAGCTAAGATGAAACGTGGTTATTTCCTGACGCGATTACCAAAATTAGCAAAAGAAAAGCAGGACTTTCCTAGATTATATTCTCGTATATCTGGCTTCTCTCGTGCTTCGATAAACCCCAGCGGCAACACTTCCTGACCTTAATTCTGGTCTGCTCACCTTCTGGCCAACATTAAGTCAGAAGCAAAATGCCTGGCTTTTGCCTTTTCCACTCCGATTTTAACTGGAGGAAGGGCGGTGTGTTGTGGCAGCTGGCTCCTGCACCCGCTTAGTATTCCGGCCCCCGTCGCCCCCCTCAACCCTACCCTGTCCTACCCTGCCCCCCTGCCCAGCACTTTCCTGCCCCGATCTACTTTACCCTGCCTTCTCTTGCCCTCTCCTGCTCTGCCCAACCCTACTTTTCCGTGCCCTATCCGGTCCTACCCTGCCCACCTGCCCAGCACTGCCCTTCCCTGATGTACTTTACCCTGCCCTTGCTCTGCCTTGCCTACTTCACACTGTCCTGCCCTGCCTTGCCTGCCCTTGCCCTGCCCTGATCTGCTTCACACTGCCCTGCCTTGCCTTGCCTTGCCTTGCCCTGCCCTTATCTGCTTCACACTGTCCTGCTCTGCCTTGCCTCCCTTTATTCTGTCCTGTCCTAAAACCAGGCGACAACCATTCCCACTGTAAATCCTCCGCGATGTGACCCAAATCCACCACATTATTCCTGTCCATTTTATCTACTCCTCTGGCTGTTTCCTCTCACCTTCTCACCCTCGTACAGTCAGTAACCAATGCTCTCCTAAGAAAGTGAATGAGTAGTAACACACTGAGTATATATAGAGCATTCAGTACCAGTGTCTGATTGCCGGTACGTGTTCATTGTTCTTGTCATTAGAACGGTACAGTTTCCCTGAGTATGTGTAGAACTTGGCGACACGTGAGCTGGAGATGATAATTATGTATGCTTCAATGGGGCAATATCTCTGGTGGTCGAACTGGAAGACTTCTGGTTCACCCAAACTATTCCACGAAACCAGTCATACGGGTGAAGGGGTCTATCTCGTAGCACAGTTTGGAGAATCACGTAGCCATCCAATTCACCAATGAGAAGTCTCCCCTCTCCCCTCTCTTTTAAAATGTGTTCCTTACGTTATCCGCATAAAGAAAAAAAATAGGAAGCTTGTCCACCCAAACCCAAAAACATGCCAAATCTCAACAGTCTTAGTTCATGTTTTTTTTAATGCAATTTGAATGGAACTATTAGCTATTGTTGAGAACTTTTAATGGACCCCACGACAATTGCTCGGACGATGCACACCAAACTACTTTCCAGGCAACTTGGTTTTCGCTCAACAAATCATTTCGTGACAAATCACCACACGCACCACGACGAATACACACGAGACGACGAATGCTCGCTGGATAAAGTTTCGCACAAATTCCCTCGCAATATCTCACATCAGGTTTTCTCGCGTGAGGAATTCTAACACAATGGAATTTCACGCCACAAATCCCGGGAGATGACGGATAGAAAATACGAGCCTAAACTTTGTTATAAAAAGTGACTAAATAGATGGAAAATTTTCAGTTATTAAGTACAGCTACTAACAGATGACAAGAAAATAAATTGGTTATAGACAATGTCCAGTTAAAGGGTTTGTAGTAATATCAAGGGAAGCTAAACATTACAAAATTGAGATACAGTCAGCTAAAATGTGGAAGAAATTCACTTATTTTCAAAATTCATTTATTTTTGAAACACTAATTTTCGAAATTCACAAATTGTAGAAATTTACAAATTGTAGAAACTCACTAACAGATGAAATGAATACCAATGAAAAAGATTATTACTACTAAAGATTATTACTAAAAAGAGCATTACTACGAGTTGAAATGATTACCGGTACTAGGAATGGAAATGATTACGACTACCGGACCAGATTACAACGAGTGGAAAGAAATATTGGAGGAGGAGAAGACCCACAACCCTGCCTCTTTAATAATTACAAAAGAGGAGTTATGGGACGCGGAGGCAGAGGAAAAACATAATCACGAGGGCAGGAGGAGGCAAGAGGAGGGAAAACAAAATGATGAGTAGGTTTGGGGAGGGAAGGAGGTAGGGTGAGGGGAGATGGAGAGGGAGGGAAGGGATGAGGGGAGATGGAGAGGGAGGGAAGGGATGAGGGGAGATGGAGAGGGAGGGAAGGAGTGTGGGGTGAGGGGAGTGGGAGCAAAAGGAGGGAGGATGAGAAGAAGATGGGAGAGGGAGGGAGGGAAGGAGGGTGAGGAGAGGGAGGGAGGGAAGGAGGGTGAGGAGAGTAGGAGAAAAAGGAGGGTGGGAGAGGGAGGGAAAGGGTAAGAAAGGAAGGAGAGATAAGGAAAACAATATGATAGGTAGGGGCGTGGGAAGGAAGGAGAAAGGTAAGGAGGGTGGGAGAAATAGGAGACAGGAAGGGAAGGAATGAGGAAAATGATGGTGATGATGTAAATGAAGGGAAGGAGGAGGAGGAGGAGGAGGAGGAGGAGGAGGAGGAGGAGGAGGAGGAGGAGGAGGAGGAGGAGAAGGAGAAGGAGAAGGAGGAGGAGGAGGAGAAGGAGAAGGAGGAGGAGAGGGAGGAGGAGGAAAAGACGAAGGAGAAGGAGAAAGAGGATTAAGAGGCAGAGGATTAAGAAGAGTACGAGGAGGAGGAGGAGGAGGAGGAGGAGGAGGAGGAGGAGGAGGAGAAGGGAGAGGAAAAGAGCTAAGAAGACGAACTCAGATCCTATCATAACAAACGAATCACAAATACTGGTAGACAGAGGGATGAGAATCAAAGCCAAGTAGAGTAGAATCCGAAAGAGTGCACCGTAGTGGAAATAAATGTTTGGGTAGATATATGTTTTCTATAACCTGAAATGAAGGAATGATTGGGTAGTAATGCTTTCTGAAATGAATGAATAATTGAATGAATGAAGAATAAACAGTATATATATATGGTAATGAAGGCTCGCTCTCCCTCCCTCCCTCACTCACTTATAATCCCTCCGTCGAATATTGTTTGGGTTAAAGAGGTAAAATGTCTAGCAGTATTGTTTAGTGGAGGGGCACTATTTTATGACAGGAAGGCTGGGGGAGAGTTTAATGTATGTGCTTCACTCTACTCTTTATTAAACCGTGAATAAATGTAAATAAGGCATTAATTTAGTTGAGTATGGTAATCTAATTTCTTAACATCTAGCAGAAATACGTTATTTCAAAGAGCATATGGTACTCTACGTTAACATACAAATATAATTCAATACATACTTATATACATAAATACATAGATACATACACAAAGTAAAAATATAACAGATTACAGCCTACAAACTTCAAAATCAAAAGGTAGGGTACAAAATGAGACAGGGACTATGGCACTACACAAGTTACAAAGGCCTACTAACTATAAGATTACAAACTCCATGATTACTAACTACAAAGACTACAAACTACAAACATCAACAAACTACAGACTGCAAAGGCTTACAACTATAAAATTACAAACTACATGACTACTAACTACAAAGACTACAGAATACAAGCTTCAACAGACTACAGACTACAAGATTACAAATTCCATGACTACTAACAACAAAGACTACAGAATACAAGCTTCAATAGACTACAGACTACAAGATTACAAATTCCATGACTACTAACAACAAAGACTACAGAATACAAAGGAGAGGAATACAGAAACTACATAAGAGATGCTTCTTACTTACCTCGTCGTCCTTTCATCCTTCCCAGCTCTCTCTCTTTACCTCTCTCCCAGATAACGATTTTGTTTTTACACTGAGAAATATTATCATGCAGTCGAGAGAAAATGATGGGAGGGGACGAGGGGGGGGGGGGGGTTTATAGGGGTGAGTGGGGTTGGGTGGGGGTAAGATTATGGTGGTGGTGGAGGTGGTGGTGTTGATGGTTCTGGTGGTAGGATTAGGGGTATGGATTGTAGGAAATGTGGTGGTGAGTGGTGGTAGTAGTTTTGGTTGGTGTGGTGGTGGTGGGTGTGGTAGTAGAAGTTTGGTTAAGTTGTTGTTGTAGTGGTGGTGGTGGTGATGGTTGTCGTGGTGGTGTTTGGGGTGGTGGTGGGTGTAGTTGTAGAGGTTTGCTTAGTTGTGGTAGATGTGGTGGTGGTGTTGTGTGGTAGTGGTTGGGGTGATGGTGGTGGTGGGTGTAGTGGTAGGGGTTTGGTAGTTGTAGCAGTTGTTGTAGTTTTGGTAGGTGTAGTGGTGGTGTGTGGTAGTGATAGAGGTTTGGTTAGTCGTGACAGTTGTGGTAGTTGTGGTGGTGGTGTTGTGTGGTAGTGGTTGGGGTGGTGGTGGTGTTGTGTGGTAGTGGTAGGGGGGTTTAAGGGTGAACCTGGTAATGTATTCCTTCTGTACACAACATACACTTACCGGAATCAAGTTAGGTCAACAAATATATCGAACCTACTTTACTACATACTTTGATATTCTTGACTACATTTCCATATTTTTTCTACCGTGCTCGACACATAAGAACCATCCCATAAGGTTCAATGGATCCCTGTATCGAACGCGTGTCCAGTCCTTCGGGTTTAACTAGAAATACGGCCCTCTCTGTCGTAGCGCTCGCCCCTCACACTGGGGATTACCGCGTTGAGCCCGAAGGAAGGGAAGGAGGGAGGAAGAGAGGCGGTACACTGAGAGGGAGAGAGAATATATGATTACTGAGGGCAAGGGAGGGCGCAGCAGGGGAGGACGTCTTTAATATCTAACCTTAACGCGGGTGTTGTTCTCTGGAGGGTTACTGAGTCCTACAAACCATGCTACAAAACAGAGCCCCTTTACACTTAGTCTGGGATGGTCCGTTTCCTTGCACAGTTTGTAGGAATCAGAAGCCCTCCAGTTCTCTCACAGTTCCCTTACCTACTCCCTTAAGCAATGTCTGGGTGTGTTTGTTTTACTTGCGTCCCAGGAGCAGGAGAGGTATATATGAAAGTAAAGCGACACTATTTCGCTTGGTGTTATTTTTTATTTATTCTGTGCTTTGAGAGAACTCGGCAGCAATTTTACATTACTAATCTTACAACACACACTCCTTGACTATCCCCATTACCATCCTCTCGTTGCCTCCATCTCTACATCTAAGCACTGTATATTCTACGACCATATGAAGTTTGGTGCGTAAATAATGTTGTGGCATTAGTTGTGATGAGGAAGGTGAGCAGAACTATAAACTAAAAGTGATACAGCTGTGTTGGAGTATAAGTTGTAGTAAGGAAGGTGTTGTATGGAAGGTGTTGTAGGGCAGATTGATCATAATGCTGAAGTGGTTGCCGTTATGAGAGGTGAGGTACTATAGGTTAAGGACCCTGGGATCGTGTATGAAAATTGGAGGCTTCTGATTCCCCCTGACTATGCCACAAAACAAGCTCCTTCCATACAGGTGGTAGTGTTTCGTGGCAATATTTGAAGGGCTCGTTGAAGGACTCGTTTACCTCCAATTTTCTGACTACATCACAGGGCCCCTTCAGTAGAGTAGTTGGTAGACCTTAGAAATACTCGTATTGAAATATACTGTACATAGAATTTGGTGGGTGATAGAAGATACACACATCCTGATCGGGTACTGTCTGCCGCTTGTGTACACTGAGGTAGAATATATCTTTATTTTAATCAACATTACTCTATTATTTCTTTAGGGGGAAATTATGTGTTGGTAAATCTGGAGCAACTGAATCCTCCAAACTATTCCAAACAACAGAACACCATTATTTTTGTTCATCTTGTCCTGTTTCCTGGCATACTATTGGAGGAATCAAGGCACTCCAATGTAACAAAAGTGAATTACCACACCCTTAAAGCTAATCCCCTATTGAACAGGTGAGGCGAGGCAAGTGTATTGGGGCGGGTGAGTTTGCAGAAATGATGAGAGATGACCTGCAGAATTTAGGAGCAATTCCATCAACGAAGAATTCTGAACATACAAAGTTAGTGGGGCTTATGAATAGAAAGATTACTACTGCTTCTCTAGTTTTGATGATGTCTTTCACTCCTCATTCTAATTTTTGCTATGTTGAAGGGAATAGAGGTTAAATAGGCATTAATTTTTGCTATGTTGAAGGAAATAGGGGTTAAATAGGCATTAATTTTTGCTATGTTGAAGGAAATAGGGGTTAAATAGGCACTAATTTTTGCTATGTTGAAGGGAATAGAGGTTAAATAGGCACTAACTTTTGCTATGTTGAAGGGAATAGAGGTTAAATAGGCACTAACTTTTGCTATGTTGAAGGGAATAGAGGTTAAATAGGCACTAAGTTTTGCTATGTTGAAGGGAATAGAGGTTAAATAGGCACTAAGATTTGCTATGTTGAAGGTATATATGCGGAGTTGGTTTTAAGGGGAGATTCTCTTGTTGGTAAATTTAAAAAGGCTATTGATTGATTCCTCCTAACTATACCAGAAAACAGAAGCCCTCAATGGTAGTAATAGGGGATATGTTTCATGGTATAGTTTGGAGGAATCAGAAACCTTCCAATTCACCAACAATAGAATCTAACCTTAATGAAGCCTTCAGTTGTTCAATCCCTGTGGTGCTAAAAAAAAATCATCGATGGTTGTCATGGTGAATTTATTGACCATGAAAGGGTCTATTAGGGAAGAGGAATAGGAGTGAGGAAGGAGATCAGATGGAATTATGGGCAACGGGGCCGTGGAGGAAGGAAAATATACGAGTTTTAAGGCCTTTAGAGAAATTACGAGCAAGTGGTCCGGAGAATTCTTTAAGGTGGTAGGTAGTACAGTGTTGGTCAATGTGGAGCACGTGATTCCTGTCAGCTATTCCATGCAACAGAAAACACCATTATTTTTGCTCTTCTGGGTGTTTCCTGGTATATTTTGGAGGAATCAAGACGCTCCAATGAACCAAAAGTAGACCATCCCCTTAAGGTGGAAGTAGCGTACTATCTATCTATCTATCTATAGCTCCGACGCCTCGTTCCCTCCGGGAACTCCCCTCAAGGGGGTGGCCACGGCAGAAGTGTCTCCAGTTCTCCCTGTTCCAACACTCCCTCCTTACTTGTTCAAGCCCTCCTCTGCCCCTCATGTTTCTCTCCTTTACATACTCTTCCACTCTGTTCTGCCATCTAACCGGTGGTCTGCCTCTCACACCAGGTCCTACAACTTCACTTCCATACACCTTCTTTACAAATTCCTCGCCTTGCATTCTCTCCACATGTCCATACCATCTCAATGTATTACGTTTCACTCTCTCAACCACTCCACACTCAATACCAATTGCCTTCTCACTCATACCACATCTCTCATATACACTCTCATTACTTTCTCCATCCCATCTAGTAAGTCCACATGCTCCTCTCAAGTAACTCATTTCCACAGCACCTATTTTAGACTGATGCGCCCTATTCCATGTCCATGTCTCCGACGCATATGTCAGTGTTGGCAGGATTATACTATTTCGTAGTCCCCTTTTCACTTCCATACTCACACTTCTACCCTTCATAATCCTCCCCAGTGATCCTATGACCTGTCTACCCTTCACTGCTCTCTCCCTAATTTCTCCTTCCATACTTCCATGTTTACACATAACTGTACCCAGGTACTTAAACTCCTTCACTTCCTCCATCCTCTCACCCCTCAGAGTTATCTCACACTTCGTCCCAGTTGGTACAGCCACTCTGTAAGGTGTAGCAAAGTCAATCACTTCAGTTTCTGCTCTTTCAAATACCATCACTTTACTTTTACCCACATTCACCTTCAGTTTCCTTCGTTTACACACAGACTGAAATTCGTCCACCACTCTCTGTAAATTCCTTTCATTCTCAGCCATCAGCACAGTGTCATCCGCAAACAAACTTGCCACCAGGGACCAATTTGCTTCATTCAGCCTCAACTTCACCCCCAGACCATTCACTTTGGCTTTCACCTCTCTCATACAACCATCCATATATATATTGAACAGCCATGGTGACATAACACACCCCTGTCTCAGCCCTACACTAATATTAAAACTCTCACTTAGATCACCCTCTACCCGTACACATGCTTTTGCATCTGCATAAAAAGCCTCAATGCCTTTCAGCAAAGGCCCCCCAACTCCATAAATTCTCAACACCTCTGTCATAGCTTTCCTATCAACTCTATCATATGCCTTCTCCAAGTCCATGAAGGCAGCATACAACTTCTTACCCTTCCCAATATACTTCTCCACTATTGATTTTAATGCAAATATTTGGTCCACACATCCTCTACCCTTTCTGAATCCTCCCTGCTCCTCACTAACTTTATTCCCTGTTACTTCCATCAGTCTTTCAGTCAGAACCTTCCCGTAAACCTTCCCCGGTACACTAAGAAGGCTTATTCCCCTATAGCTACCACACTCATCCTTACTTCCCTTCCCCTTATACAAAGGTACAGTGTTGGTAAATCTGGAGCAAGTGATTCCTGTCAGATATTCCACACAACAACACACCATCATTTTCGTCAATCTGGTCCTGTTTCCCGGCATACTTTGGAGGAATCAAGGCACTTTAATGTACCAAAAGTAGTATGCTATCTATCCCCTGACGAGTTCAGAAATGGGGGGAAGAGAGTGGAAGCATCAATTGACTGCCACACACACATCACCAAACACACATCACTAGACATACACACACATCACCAAACACACATCACCACACACACATCACCACACACGCAGCACCACACACACATCACCAGACACACATCACCACACACACATCACATACACACACATCACCTGACACACATCACCACACACGCATCACCAAACACGTATCACTAGACATACACACATACACAACACCACACACACATCACCAACACCATTAATTAACGCCACGAATAACAGTTACACAGAGATATCGTCATGCAGTTAAAATATAGATCCATAATAATGTTACAATACAAAAATATAAAAATAAAATATAAATAAGATAAAGATACATTAATTACTTATATATTGTATCTTGGAAGTCACATGCACCATCGATCGTAAACACCACCAATGAATGTTCTTGCCTACGCCCCATGATACAATACACAGATACACAGACCCCCATACGATACACAGAACACAACGCTGATGAGAACATACGGCTTCACAAACTCTACGGAAAATTGGCCACCACGAGGTATGAAGAATTTATGAGGGAGGAGATCTTTTGAGAATTTATGGCCCAGGAAGGTTCAAACAGATGGGATTCGTGGGCGGGAATGTAAAGCGGCCTGTGTGTGTATGTGTGTGTATGTTTGTTTTCCTGTGTTTGTATTTGTTTTCCTGTGTGTGTGTGTGTGTGTGTGTGTGTGTGTGTGTGTGTGTGTGTGTGTGTGTGTGTGTGTGTGTGTGTGTGTGTGTGTGTGTGTGTGTGTTCCTGGGTGTATGTTTGTGTGTGTGTGTGCGTTCCTAAGTGTATGCTTGTGTATGTGTGTCTGTGTGTGTGCGTGAGTACATGTAAGTATTAGTGACTATATATGTTTCTGTGATGATATATTGCCAACCTCTTTAAGGGACCCTGTGATGTAGTCTAAAAAAAGTTGGAGAAAAATGAGTCTTTCAAATATTGCAACGAAACACCACCTATAGGGAAGGAGCTTATTTCGTGGCATGGTCAGGAGGAATCAGAAGTCTCCAATTTTATACACGATCACAGGGTCCTTAATTAATCTCGTTCCCTATACCCTAACCACGGTCTCTCTCACCTGTGCATCCCCTATAGGAAAATCACACAGTAGTAGCAATTGCTTTATAATACACAGTCGTTATTCCATGTATATATATAAAACCCACCTATGGAAAAAATTAGATGGGGTAAACAGAAGCCATGTATTATTTACAGTCGTTTTTCTATATATCTATATACATAAAGCCAAGCTTCTCTCTGCGTGTGTGTGTGTGTGTGTGTGTGTGTGTGTCCGCGATGCACGCCTAAACCGTCCAACTTTGTGTCCTCAAAATTTGCATGTAGGTGAGTCTTGATCCCGTTCAGGTTTAGGGGGGGTCATACAACGAAACCACATATAACGAAACGTGCTAGCGAAATAATAATAAATTACAGGGGAAAAATCTACGGAATCACCATACCACAGTTCAGCCTTTCGCAAAAACACGGTCAATTTTATTCTTTCATTTAGGTAAATTTTTTCTTACACAATTGTAGAGCTTGATTTTACACACCAGAATCTGTAAACTAAAGCTTCCTAGGTTCATTGGTTTGCGTACAGCAGCGCCATGAGTAATAAAGTAGTTACCCCTAAAAATGAGAACACGTATTCTATTATTAAATTATCGGATACTGGTCCAGAAATCAACAGCTCATGAACATAATTTAAGGCTACAGCACGGATATTATTCGATTTGTTTATGCCTTATCTCAGTAAGTATATTGTCGTTTACCTATATTATTACATTTTATCCATTTTTATGATTGATTTCTACCATATTGGTATAATATTTTGGTAAATATTGAATGAATTACCGTTATTGCATACCGTTTTTCTACCTTCATTACCCACTTATTTAGACCATTCTAAGACTATTTTCTTCTATGGCATTTCCTCCACAAATGCCCCATTTCCAAGATAGGGCATATTCAAATGGGGCATTTTGAAATTAGCCTGACCTTACCTGACCTTACCTAACCTAACCTAGACCACATCAGACTACCGGGACCTAACCTGGCCAAACTACCGGGACCTAACCTGGGCAAACTACCAGGAAAACGGTAATTCTTTCAATAATTACCAATATTTTTGTACATTATTTTCTTGAGCTCTTGATTCCTGCTCCAGTATCAAACACCATTGTCATATTGATTCTCATTATTGTCCTATAGAGTTTCACTTTTGTCAAATTGATTTTCATTATTGCCATATTTATTTTCAGATTGGTAGAATATTTTTGTAATCCAGTATCAAACACCATTGTCATATTGATTCTCAGTATTGTCCTATAGAGTTTCAGTTTTGTCAAATTGATTTTCATTATTGCCATATTTATTTTCTGATTGGTAGAATATTTTTGTAACTTATTTTCTTGACGTCTTGATTCCTGCTACGGTATCAAACACCATTGTCATATTGAATCTCAGTATTGTCCTATTGAGTTTCAGTTTTGTCTAATTGATTTTCATTATTGCCAAGATAGGGCATATTCAAATGGGGCATTTTGAAATTAGCCTGACGTTACCTTACCTGACCTTACCTAAACCGCATCAGACTACCGGGACCTAACCTGGGCAAACTACCGGGAAAACGGTAATTCTTTCAATAAATACCAATATTTTGTACTATATTTTCTTGAGCTCTTGATTCCTGCTCCAGTATCAAACACCATTGTCATATTGATTCTCATTATTGTCCTATAGACTTTCACTTTTGTCAAATTGATTTTCAATATTGCCATATTTATTGTCGTCAACCGGAGTCGTGAAAAATGTCGTTTACCAGGAGGCACTTCAGTAAAATGCTTAGTGACGCAATTAATAGAAAAAGAAGGAAATATTATTAATTATGCTAATATTAGAATGATGGAGTTATTGAATGAGGGAGAAAGATTGATATAATAAACATTTAAAAACGACTAATACCTCCAATTATTCACCCACCCACCTCTATTACTAATCATCCATCCATCCATTTATTTTATCTAACCACTAAACCATCCCTCCCTCTCCCCCTTCCTTCCCTCCTTCCCTTCCTTCTATCCACCCACCACCCGATCTGCTCCAAACCGCCCGAAGGGCGGTGGAAGGGCGGCCGCAGGCCGCCAGCCCTCCGCAGGAGCTAGCGGCTCCTAGCCGCCCGAAGGGCGGCGGAGCAGCTAGTATAACCCATATGTGGAAAAAATTAGATGGGGTAAACAGAAGCCATGCATCATTTCCACTATATATTATCATCCTCTGTGTTATGAGAATCAGTACATGACATACACCTCATGTTTCGCTAATCAGGAAGTAAACCAAAATATTACTTACCAAATATAGTTATTACAATAGCTTCACACCATTAATCCTGTGTAAGCTAGAAGTTAGAGATGTCGACAGTACATATGATTTCCCGTCTCTAACCATTAAATACTGTTCACTTTTAAACCTGCACTTGAATGAAAACTTCAGGATCTTACCAGCTCAGTCCAATATACACGATTCCCATCATCCCTCTGCAAACCACTAAATTATAAGTTACTCTAGCATACCTTCCAACAGGCATTAATAAAATGAATGACTCTTGGCTACCAGTGATGTGTGTAAATGTAAACTTTCAGCCAGCTAGCTACCTTTGGGAAATGTAATCTTATAAACACTAAATTTCCTAAAACCTTACTGGCATTCCAAAGCTTCCCACCAACTCTAAGTAATCTTATTTTTGGGCCCGCTTTTCTTACTGCCAACATAAATATGCAGAGAATGTGAGTTTGGAGGTGTGGAGTGTAATGTAAGAGACGCTGCTGTTATTATGCCTGTTGCTCTCCCACCTTACCCTTTCCTCTGCTGCCACCACTCTCTAACTACACTAACACTGTATACCACAACCAAATATTGTGACTAGAATAGACAACACTACAACTAGCAAAGAACCCCTGAAGTTAAAGCTATTACATCCCCAGCTAACATTATTTTAAACTAGTGTTGCAAATACTCAGTCGTGAATTATAATTACTCATCTAACACTGGAACTACCGAAGATAATAATAATTTTTAATAATAATTTTAACTTACATGGTGACTATCATATTTAAGGGGGTATATAGCACATTGTTTTGGGAGGTTAATCTGGAACAAATGATTGCTCCAAACTATTCCAGGCAAGAGGATACCGTTATTTTTCTTCATCTGGGTTTGTTTCCTGGCATACTTTGGAGGAATCAAGGCACTCCAATCTTTCAAAAGCATGCTATCTCCTTAACAAGAAAACTATCGCAGATACAGCTACCCTTCATAAACAAATGCAATTATCTTATAAAACAACCAGCATGTTTATCCCCACTGCTAAAATGGTAGATATTAAAAACTATATTTCACTATAAACAGCACTGCAAATGCCACTGGAAATAATATCTTTACCAGTTTAGGGAGAGATATTAATTTCCAGGGAGTGGAAGAGAACAAAGACTTCTAAAGGGGATACTCTCTTGTAGCTAAATTAAAAGGCTACTAGTTCCTCCAAATTATGCTTAAAAAACTGTCTACCTTCATATATGGGCAGAGAACCTGTCTTGTACCACAGTTTGAAGGCAGCAGTAGCCCCCATATTTAACCACAGGGGATGAATAAAAGCCCCCTCAGATTTAACCACAGGGGATGAATAAAAGCCCCCTCAAATTTAACCACAGGGGATGAATAAAAGCCCTTTCAAATTTAACCACAGGGGATGAATACAAGCCCCCTCAACTTTAACCACAGGGGACGAAGGAAGGATCGACCTGGACAAGTGAACCAAGTTAGTTTTGCTGATGTTTGTTACGAAGACTGTCAACAACTGCCGATATCTCCCACCAGAGGGACCGCCGCCCAGTATCCAGTTTCAGATATATATCGTTACTATGTGCAGGGAGAACCCATTAATATCTGTCACTCGTTACCACCGGGCGCCAATGGTCTAAGTATCTCGTTTATCATCACGTACTGTACAAATTGCCAGCCATCTATCCCCAAACTTCATCAATGTATGCAGATACTCACTCATACGTACATACACACGCGCAAGCACATACACACACTCGCATGCATAATACATTACACACACGCACCCATATACTGTACATGACACGTATGCAACACATATACGAGATATAATGCACACTCATACACACATGTAAGCATCTATATACTGTCCAATACTTACATGAAAAAATACACACTCATATGTACACAGAAATATGGAGTAAAACAGGGAGAACGCAAGCATGCAATTACAGACATACATATATACATGTGCATGAGGATATTAACTATATATGTCGACGCAATTTTCTGTTTGGTAAGTGCTGAGGTTTGCTTTCTTCCTATTGAGGTTTACCAGAATCATTGGTATGTGGGAATCAGTAATCTCCACTTTCCAAACCCCAAACACAGGCCTCTTAAAACTGTCAGAGATGAGTCACACAATTGTAGCTCCAGATGGCATAAGAGAACTATTTTCAGGTTTAGTTATCTCTGGTGCCACTCTGTCCCAGGAGAGGGCGAGGAAGCTTACTGTAGAGAAGGGGAGATATAGGGGTCATAATCTTTAATAATTACCTATGGCCGTCTCTCCTTCTGACCTTATGTTGCCTCTCATTCTTCTCCTCCAAACATCTCTCCCCTCTGAAGAGTGTTACCTGCTAGAATGCGGGCGATATTTTGCGGGTTTTAGCGTTATTTCGGACCCGAGTTGTTTCCTTTCCATTCTTCACGCTATCCCTCCCTTTTGACTACATAAGTTAGTCTGAAATAGCACAGTCTTTTTTTTCTGTTTTATTTCCTAACAATTCTTCCTCTCTTTCCTTCACCCTTTCTCTTATCCCCTTTTTTCCCCTCACTCATTTCCACATAGCCTATCTCGCCAACTTTCGCTTTCCAATCCATTCCTCGAAACCCGTTCTCACATTTCCTTCCCAGTTTACGTGGTTCTCCTGCCAGCATCCCTTCCCTCCCCTTCCCTGCCCTCCCCTTGGCAAGTGTATTACAGCGTGTGTGGGATACAGGACAGAACCACCTATCCAGCTCAGAGTATAATCCTCTTCACTTTCTCTTACTTCCGTCTCACTATCTCTCTTGCTGGCTCTCTCTCTCTGCCTTGGTCTGACTGAGAGTGCTACGAACTTACTCAATACGTGTATTTGGTGTTGTCAGTATCTGTGTACCAAGAGGAAGATTGGGATCCTGAGGACGTTATTGGTCCTCGTCTTGCTCAATAGTTGTGAGACCTCAACTGTTCATAGCGCCACGAGGGCCAGCCTCAACTCCTCTGGTATTGCTTACCTTCACAGAATCATAGGATATATCAACAGGGATCGAGTGTTCAACCAGAGACTACGCCAATAGACTGACTTGAGGTGTGTTGCCAGCATGATCTTACATTGACCACTTCAGGTATGTGGCTCGATTCCCTGAGATTGATATTGCATACAGGGTTATAATATAAAAGGTATGAGGCTAGTTGATCTGATGGTTCTTGCTGTCCGTCAAGTCATAACATAGAAGATGCCCGACCATATTCCAAGATGCTGTGAGTGACGATGTTGCTGCCCTCTCCTGATAGTGATGTGTATAAATAAGGTGTCGTCATCTAGTGGGGCAGAAGAAAAGCTACCAACACCATGAAGATCCGCTGTCTCATCTCAATAATCTTGGGGCCTCGCAAGAGTCACGGGCTACTGACAGCCTACAGTCCCGAGGTTGAGGTATTAAAAAAAATAAAAATAAATACAGTATCATGAAGCTGATGTGAAGAACGCAAATAAATAAGTTGAAGATACATTCTGAAAGGTACTGAGGGTGGGATGGGAGTCGTTTGGAGGCACGAGTGAATGGATCCAAGGAGAACTAAAAAGTTTGGTGTGGGAAAGCGCTGGTAGGCGTCTCACACACACACACACACACACATACTGTACACATACACACACACATTGCAGTGTAACTATCTTTCAATCATCAATCTACCCGTCTGTACCTATCTATACATAAACACATTAGTTTGTATATATTTATGTATATGTGTAAGTACTGCCTGTATACTTGGTGCGTGCAGCAATGCTCTGGTAATACTGTGAAACTCCAGGCTGCCTCAATAAATGGCAGAGACTTGTTTACAAAGCCGTGTGTGTCATGCTGGCAAGTGATCTCAGAAACTCTCCCGTGTTAGTCCCACATCCGACCCACGCAACTCAACCCACAAAAACTGGAATATGATTAAAGAGAAGCATCATATTTGTATGTCCGCCATATGAAAACACAAACAGTATGCCGTGACATTTCCTGGTTTTAAAACTCTGGTATTTTTATATATCCAGCAGGACCGTACCCTATATGTCGGATCCAGATAAATGGTTAGCTGTTAGAGTTCGTATATATTCCGACAGTTAAAAGACCAGCTATCAGTTTCGGCAAATACTATTAGAATGAAGAGCAAGAGGTTGATGTGGATAAGGGATAAAGGAGGAGTGGTGGTTACAAAAAGGAGAGGAAGAGAAAGAGGTAAGGGAGAGGTGAACTAATGGAGAAGAAGAGAAAGGGGTTGAGGAGAGTAAGAGGTAAGGAAGAGGAGGATTGATAGTAACAAAATGGTGAGGAAGAGGTAAGGGAGAAGAGGACAGATGGTGACGTAAGGGAGAGGAAGAGGAAGAGGTAAGGGAGAGGAGGACAGAGGGTGACGCAATAGAGAGAAAGAGGAAGAGGTAAGGGAGAGGAGGACAGATGGTGACGCAATAGAGAGAAAGAGGAAGAGGTAAGGGAGAGGAGGACAGAGGGTGACGTACGGTACAACATGGTTAATATACCGTGGTCATCACAAGTTCTGCCTTCCCTTACACAGACGACATCAAAAGTTCTGCCACCTCGGCCCTTCCTTAGACCTTCATGCTTCTCTGTGACGATACATGCAATTACATTATTATATATCAACCTCCCAAAAACAATAGAAAATAATATTGGAAGGAAATTAGTCTCGTATGCAACAGCTGCAGGGAATTGTTCTGATCACTGTGTAGCAATTAAGGGGGAAATTTTGTGTTGGTAAATCTGGAGCATCTAAATCCTCCAAACTATTCCAAGCAACAGAACACCATTATTTTTGTTCGTCTGGTCCCGTTTCCTGGCATACTTTGGAGGAATCAAGGCACTCCAATGTAATGTACCTAACAAGAGTGAATTACCCTCTTAATTAAGTGTACGTGAAGATAACGATACAGGAATAAAACATCCACGAACATTTATTATTCCACGGTTCATTTTTCTATGCCAGACCGTTTTTATAGATTTATTTAGTACGGGAACCTTTGCCCTACCAGCCTAGCCTCTTTAGCCACTCCACCCGCAGACTCACTCCCCCTCTACTTCCATCAACTAACTAACTCGCCCTCCCATATTTTTACCTCTCAACACATATATATTTTCCTCACCCTGACGTCCCTGGGGTCCCTTTCGACTAGTCTCTTTAATTCTGCCCCTATTTATTATTTTCCCTTCCTCTCCTTTTCTTTTCTCTGTTACTCTGTTTGTCTCTCTCTCTTTCTCACACATTCACTCACACTGTCTCTCCTTAGTTTCTCTTTCATCTTCTCATTATTTTGTTTTCATTCATTCCTCCCAATATCTAAATACATAATCATTCAGTATCTTATCTTACGTCCTATTACAAAAGTACAAGTTCTTATCTTACGTTCTATTACAAAATTACAAGTTAACTACCATCCCCTCACTCACGTTCATCTTTTCTTTCTGGGAACGCTCTCACGATTTTCCTCTCCTTAGGTACTGTACACGTCGTTCACAACAATTTCTCCTCTTGGATCCTCGTCTATTACCTTCCTCTCACGTCCCTCCAGCTGGGTACACTTACATTACCTTCCCATCTCCTACCTCCCACCACCTGAGCCACACCTGTTCACTATACACACCCACCCACACACACACACACACACACACACACGCACACACAAACACGCAACACTACCCAACAACACACACACACGCAACACTACCCACCCACACACACACACACCTGTCCACTATACACACCCACACACGCACACGCAATCACGCAACGCTACCCAACCACCCACCCACACACAGAACCCCCCACCCACACACACACAAACACGCAACACTACCCAACCACCCACATACACACACACGCAATCACGCAACGCTACCCACACACACCCTCCATCACACACACACACACACACACACACATACACACACACACACACACACACACTCACACACACACACACTAGGGGTTCTTTAGCTGTATGCCTCCTGCTACTCGTACCCTCCAACAAGGCACCATGTTTTTCGCCTCTGACCCACTCCCGCCCTCGTCAATCTCACCTTCTTTTTCTCTTGGTGTTTGTTTACATGCAAGACCCAACCACTTACTTGCTAATTAAGGGGGGAAGTTTTGTGTTGGTAAATCTGGAGCAACTGAATCCTCCAAACTATTCCAAGCAACAGAACACCATTATTTTTTTTTTGCTCTTCTGGTCCTGTTTCCTAGCATACTTTGGAGGAATCAAGGCACTCCAATGTAACAAAATAGAATTACCACTTTAAGGGAAGAAAACGACCAATAAGTAATGAGAGATCTTTATATATAATTCATTGATGTACTCTCACTGCAGCTCATTATACCGAAAAGTGTATTGATTCACGGTGCAATGCTGATTTATCTTTTTAACTTAATGATTGAGGAAAAGAAATAATCAAACACCCTCCAGACTGTTTACTGTATAATGATTAATAATTGATTCGTTCACATCATCATTTTATCTTGGTTAAGGGCCCTGTGATCGTGTATGAATATTGGAGGCTTCTGATTCCTCCTGACCATGCCACAAAACAAGCCCATTCCATATAGGTGGTGTTTCGTGGTAATATTTGAAGGACTCATTTATCTCCAATTTTCTGACTACAACACAGGGTCCCTTGATAGTGAACAATGATTTCTTTCCGCCACGATGAGTCATTTTTAACACAAACAGGAGGTAACCAGACCGTATAAAGTTTGAAGCAGCAATTGCACTTTCCATCAAACACTTAAGGGGATAGTAAACTGTTGGTAAATCTGGAGTAACTGATTCCTCCAAACAATTCCAGGCAACACAACCACCATTATTATTGTTCATCTGGTCCTGTTTGCTGGCGTACCACTTTAGAAGACCCAAAGCACTCCAATGTACCAAATGTATACTACCCACTTAACAACATGTACTGAAGTGTAAAGTGTGGCAGGAAAATAAATGAAAGACTGACCAAAGTTGTAATACTTGTTCTTCCATAGAGCACTGGCCAAATCTGTACCAACTTCTTTTTCCATCAAGCGCTTTAATTAAGAGGGTACTTCACTTTTGTTACTTTGGAGTGCCTTGATTCCTCCAAAGTATGCCAGGAAACAGGACCAGATGAACAAAAATAATGGTTGCCTGTTGCTTGGAATAGTCTGGAGGAATCATTTGCTCCATATTTACCAACACTGTACTTCCCCCTTCCTTAAGATTCATCGAGGTGTGCAGCGCGGTTGGAGGGATAAAATTGAGACACTGCCCCAATTTTTACAAGGCCACATATTGGGTACCTTGAGGCTGGGAGTGGGAAAAGCGATGGGTTCTCTCTCTCAGGCATCACAGGGCAGGGAGGTGTGAGGGACAGACTGCCACCCTCAGCATCCCACACTGGAGAATGCTAATGGATGTTGCTGATGGCTCCCTGGTGGTGATGGTGGTGGTGGTGATGGTGATGGTTGGTGGTGGTGGTGGTTGTGGTGGTGTTGGAGAAGTGAGAGTAGTATAGTGATGGTGGTAGTGGAGGTGGTGGTGAGTGTAGTGGTGGAGACGAGGTGTAGTTGTGGTTAATGAAAGGGGTAGTGGTGATGGTGGTGAAAGTGGTGGTGGAGTTAGTGATGATGGAGACGGAGTGAAGAACTGAAGATAAATAAAGGATGGTTGTAGTAACGTATGGTGAAAGTGGTGGTCGAGACGGTATAAAATAAAGGATTGGGAAGAATGTATGTAGGTGGTGCTTTAAAGTGGTGTTGCTGGAGGCAGGTGGTGGTGGTGGTGGTGGTGGTGAAGGGGGAAATAGTGGTTAATGAAGAAAGGGTGGTGGTGGTGGTGGGATGGATGGTGATGATGGAGTAACTGAAGAAAAGAGAAGGTAGGTTGGTTGGTTGGTTGGTTGGTTGGTTGGTTGGTTGGTTGGTTGGTTCATTGGTTGGTTGGTGGTAGTGAGGGAACAAGAGGAAAGGTCAAGGTGGTCAAGGTGGTGGAATAATAACAGGAAACATTATCTACTCCTATGTAAATATATAAATAAAATCACACATCAAGAAAAGAAAGATACAGATACAAAATACATACAAATTACACGTAAAGGAAATCATACCCATTAAAATAAAAATTAATAAATACACATACAATAAAGTTACAAATTACACGTAAAGGAAATCATACCCATTAAAATAAAAATTAATAAACACACATACAATAAAGTTAATAGATATAGTAATATAAAACTAATTTCACTGATGTCCAACTTGTGTTTCCGGATTACTGTGATATTATATGGAGCAGCTCTTCACTTGAGGGGGAAAGTAGTACAAGAGTTGATAAATCTGAGGCAAATGATCCCTTCAAACTATTCCAGGCAACAGACCACCATTATGTATATTAAGGGACCCTGTGATGTAGTCGGAAAATATGGAGGTTAATGAGTCCTTCAATTGCTGCCACGAAACATCACCTATATGGAAGGAGCATGTTGTTTCGTGGTGTAGTCAGGAGGAATCAGAAGCCCCCAATTTTCATACACGTTCACAGGGTCCTTAATCTGGTCCTGTTTCCTGACATACTTTGGAGGACTCAAAACACACTCATATACCAAACGTGTATTATCCTATTAAGGGGGAAATTTTGTGTTGGTAATAATGGAGCAACTGAATCCTCCAAACTATTCCAAGCAACAGAACACCATTATTTTTATTCTTCTGGTCCTGTTTCCTGACATACTTTGGAGGACTCAAAACACATTCATGTACCAAACGTGTATTATCCTCTTAATGACGGTAGAATACAGAGAGACATTACATCCGACCGACTTTTGGTAACGAGGTCTGGAATTACGTATAGATTTTGTTATCATATACTGGGGAGTTGGGTCAGGTTAGTGGCGACGTGATGTAGGTCAGACAGATGAGTGGAAGGAGGAAGAGAATGTGGAGAAGGGAAAGGTATGGAGAAGGAGGAGGAGGAGGAGGAGGAGAAGGAAGAAGGAGGAGGGTGAGTGTGGAGGAGGAGGGTGTGGAGAAGGAGGGGTGTGGAGGACGAGGGTGTGGAGGAGGGGAGGGTGTGGAGGAGGGGAGGGAGTGGAGGAGGAGGGGAGGGAGTGGAGGAGGAAGAGTAGGGTGTGGAAAAGGAAGAGACAGTGAAGGAGGAAGATATAGTGAAGGTGGAAGAGGATGTGGATGATGTGGAGGAAGAAGAGGATGTGGAGGAGAAAGAAGAGAAGGATGTGGCGGAGAAAGAGGGTGTGGAGGAGGAGGGTTTAAAAAAAGACCATGTATACTTCCATCCTTAAGTTTCTTCAGGAGATGTGGTGACGACACAGAAAGAATTTGACTTTGGCTAAGGAAATATAATTCTATTTTATCGCCAAGGAGACCATCATGAAAATAAGGAATAAATCAAAATGGGACAGGGAAGGACATAAAGGGTAGTGCAGGACATGTAGAATAGTGCAGGACATGGAAGGTAGTGCAGGACATATAGAATAGAGCAGGACATGTTGAGTAGTGCAGGACATGTAGAGTAGTGCAGGACATGGATGGTAGTGCAAGACTGGGAAAGGAAGGCAGGACAGGGCAGGGTGAGATGGGATGAGGCAAAGTGGAGCAGGCAAACAAGAGAAATGTGGAGCGTGGTGGTGACAAGGGATGGACTGGGAAAGGCAAAGAGAAACAGGCATGCATGCATACATACATACATACATACATACATACATACATACATACATACATACATACATACATACAAACAGACAGACAGAAAATTTCACTAAGACACCTGTTTTAATGAAAACATAAACTACATCATTAGGTGTAATCTTCTATTGAAAGACTGAACCATATTGATTCCTCCAAACTATTCTACAAAGTCAAGAGTCTGTAACCTTCCATTTCCCTCAAGAGAGACTACACTATTAACCTTTATTCTTAACAAGTTGATTTGTGTTAAATTCGTTCACAACATATATACCCTCTCAAGTATATCTCATGAATGAACTGTGGAAACAAACAACTATGGCAAATATCTATAGGAAAGTAAATACAGAATCAATTTAAAACTCAATAACTAAAGCCTAACACCTACTCAATAACAACTAAAGCCAATCACCCACGGTTTTAAGAGGAGCATCTTTCAAGGACAAAATAAGAACTAACTACCAATTCTCCAAACTACACTATGTCAGGAAACAGATTATCTCAGCATACGAGTAGGGGATCTGTTTTGTAACAATGTTTGGAGGCATCAGTAGCCCTATATTTCGCCTATCAGAAAAAATTAAGAAACTTTAATTACAAGAGGTTCGTACTGTCTACACTTTCCCTTCTTCCTTGTCCTAGATCTATATATATATAGTCCATTTCTCTTTTAAACTATGACGGCAAACACATAATTCATATCTTACTGTACAAACAAACAAACAAGAGGTATAAAAAAACATACGAACACACACATACATACACACACGCTTACACAAACAGTCCTACTTTTGAATTTTGTCCTAGATCCATACTTCCTGCCTTCAACCCTTTACCGTGACGAACACACAATCCCTCACACACAACCTCAGATACTTAGACGGTCACATGCACAGGTGGTTTTACTTTTGATATTTTCCTCGATCTATACTCGATTCTTTCTTTAATCTGTCAAGAGAAACACACGATGCATACTACACACACACACACACACGCACACACACAGACACACACACATACACACACACACACACAGACACACACACACACAAACACACAGTCTCATAATCGGTCCTAATTAAGAATTTTAATTAGATCTGTCTCGACAAACACACACAAAACATATGCCAGCAATACGCTATATAAGAAACATTCTAACACACACACACACACACACACACACACACACATATACACACACACACACACAAATATACACACGCACACACACACACACACACCCGTTTTCAATATGGCTTCCAATTTTGGGCTTCCCTGACTCTCCCTTTTGGCCCTAAGAGCGGGACCCTTACCCTCCTTCAAGCCGGCCTCATTAGTAAGCTTCCCTCACCTTTACCTCTTCCGAACTCCTAAAACAATTTAGAAACAAGTGCTTTAATTACTTCCACATACGCCAGATGGTGGCCCCGAGTTTAATTACTCACCTCTAGTGCTGTAACGACGATAGTTCTGTACAATCCCTTGGTCATGACGCCTCTATGACCTCCCCGTTGACTTCATAATGCCACTTGTTCTGGCACTATATGACCTCGCTGTTGCGGTGCCTAATATCAATCAATCAATCAATCAATCAATCAATCATAATGCCAATTGACCTGAATTATCATCTTACCACGTAGGGGGATGTTTCTGAAGACAGTTTACAATTTCGCAGCTCAGTGTGACTGTTGCCTATACTATTCTATACTTTCTTGTGTTACCCGCTTATATAGTGTTCAAAATTTTCTTCTCTTCACGATATATATATGTGAGACCGGGTGTTCAGTTATAGGTTAGGTTAGGTTAGGTTAGGTTAGGTTAGGTTAGGTTCGTCGAAAATATGAATTAAAAGTCTCAGGTGAAAGAGTCAACTGTACTACCGATAGCAAAAGTCCTGTCGACTCTCTCTCTCTCTCTCTCTCTCTCTCTCTCTCTCTCTCTCTCTCTCTCTCTCTCTCTCTCTACAACCCTTAAAGCTCAGTCTCGCAGATCCGAAGCAACTATACAGTAACAAGGAAGACGAAGTTATGGGAAAAATAGAATAGATAGATGGTTTAATACGCAGCTTCAGAATCACTAGACTGTTTGGTGCCGAGGTGAAGAAACAAGAAGTGACGATGCAACTATTATTACCAATAGTACGGTTGGCTACAGGAATTCTTACACAGGCTATAATTATGAAAAGAGAGGTCATTATTGTTTAAGTACTGCAAAGAATGATCTACCAGGTGACTCGGTAATTGCATAACAACAAACCTAATAATAATGTTGTGCTGCAGTTACGTAGTCTTACATTTTCTATATGTTGTAAGCCCTCGAAAACAACAACGTGTGTACGAATTCTTGTGGCCAATAGTACATACCTCTTGTGCATGGATTACTTCACAGTCTTTAATCTTTCGACGTCAGTACAGTTACTCGTCGATCCGGATAATCTTTTGGTGGTGGTGGTGGTGGTAGGGAAAAAAAAAAAAAAAAAAAAAAATTGGTATCAGGCTTTGTTTTAAATTTATCCCCATTTCATCAAAAGCATCGTAATATTCATCATGTTGTATGCAAGAAGATCCTCATCCCAAAATATTATGGTCTTATCTTACATATCATCATCTCTCGTTGTTCATTCCCTTCTTTCTTGCGTAATGAAAAAAGTTCCTTGTCCACGAGATAGGCTACGCAATAACCTTCACTCCTACTCCCTAGATTGTCTCCCACATCCTATTATTATGCATTCAAGTGCCCATTCCTTCATCCTTCATTGGCTAAGTCATTCACTAATTCGTTCACTCTCTTTATGCATTCCATAACCCATACCTTTATCCAAATTTTCATTATTCGGTTGATTCATTCGGCTATCCGTTCATGCGTTTCTTTCTTCCACACACTCACACTCTCTCTCTCTCTATATATATATATATATATATATATATATATATATCCTTCCTCCTGTGTGTGTGGTCTCCAACGGTTAAAATAATCCACCAAGCTTGAATATTGATTAAATCGTGAAAGTCTTGCGGGTGGTGCCAGGTGCAGACGTGGTCACTGGTGTGTGTGTGTGTGTGTGTGTGTGTGTGTGTGTGTGTGTGTGTGTGTGTGTGTGTGTGTGTGTGTGTGTGTGTGTGTGTGTGGCTGGCTTAGGGTAGGTGTGACGGGGTGGGTTGGGGTCTGGTTGGAATGCGTACGGGAGGATGGGTGGGTTGAGATATGGTTCGTGTGGGTACGGGAAGGAGTTTGGTTAGTGCATGGTGGGTATAGGTGGAGTGGGTTGAGATATGCTTCGGGTGGGTACGTACGGGAAGGAGGGGAGGGTTGAGACAAGGTGGGGGTAGGTGGGCGGAGAGGGGACGGGCAAGGCAAGGTGGGGAGGAACGCGATTGAAGGGTGGGGTGGGGTGTGGTGGGAGGGAAGGGCTGGATGGGAGAGAAGCCAGGAAGCGTGTGTGTTGAATCGAAGGCTTTGCTGGGTGTGGGCACTGTAGCTGAAGTGTCTAGTTTGGGTGGGATAGGGTGGGGAGGTGTGGTATTGCAAGGGTGGGATAGGGTGGGGAGGTGTGGGATTACAAGGGTTGGATGGGAAGGTGTGGGATTACAAGGGTTGGTTGGTAAGGTGTGGGATTGCAAGGGATGGGTGGGGTGTTGTGGGATTGCAAGGGTTAGGTGTGGTGTTGTGGGATTGCAAGGGATGGGTGTGGTGCTGTGGGATTGCAAGGGATGGGTGTGGTGTTGTGGGATTGCAGGAGTTGGGTGAGATAATGTGGGGTCGTGTGTGTGTTTGTGTTGTAGTGCAGAGTTATCAAGATAGGCTTTGAATATGGGGGGGGAGGGGAGGAGGAGGTATGTTCACGAGTTAGTATTGGGCTGTAGGTGTGTGTACGACTGATAGCATGAGTATAATAAATGGTACAACTCCTTTCATTTGCTTAGAACCTGTGAAGAAGTCAAACAACTGAATTTTAGTGAGTCTTGTTATCAGTACCATGACACACCACTGATATTGAGGGAGTAGGTTTTGTGTCATCCATCTCAGGTCAAGTGGGTTCAAAAGACGCAAGAAGATCTAGGACCTGACCGGACTGAGGACGGACCCGGAGCAGGCAGATGGAATTGAATCATTGCAGACCTACGTGAGGGGCGCCGCTCCCTCACCAACACCGCCACCACAAACTTTCTGCTGCAGGGTGGAAGGAAGGCGACATTTCTTATTGTGATTGCATGCATGTGTTAGGCCAGGCGTTGGTGTATATACCGTGATGCACACACATACACACACAGAAATATACACACAGCCACTATATATATATATATATAAACCGAAAGATAAAGATAATTTTAAGGATTATGAACTGGAATGTACACACACACACACACACACACACACACACACACACACACATACACACACACACACACACACACACACACACACACACACACACACACACACACACACACACACACACACACACACACACACACACACACACACACACACACACACACACACACACACACACACACACACACACACACACACACACACACACACACACACACACACACACACACACACACACACACACACACACACACACACACACACACACACACACACACACACACACACACACACACACACACACACACACCCACACACTTACACACACACACACACACACACACACACAAACACACACACACCTAAAACAGAAAGTTGGGAAGATGGAAAGATCGATATAAATAGTATGCAGATGTATACGAATCAAATGAGGCCGCTCCATCCTCCTCCTCTTCGGCCGTCCATTTCAAGTCAAATTCTTGGATAGAAAAAGGCAATAGAAGGTAAAGTAAGGCAATGCAAGAGTGGAAGAGAAGGGATGAGATAGTAAGGAATAGAAGAGATGGGATTGGCAGGGAAGGGAAGGGAAGGGAAGGGAAGGGAAGGGAAGGGAAGGGAAGGGAAGGGAAGGGAAGGGAAGGGAAGGGAAGAGATAGGAAGGGAAGAGAAGGGAAGGGAAGGGAAGGGAAGGGAAGGGAAGTGAAGGGAAGAGATAGGAAAGAAAGGAAGGGAAGGAATGAAAAACTAAGAGGTAAGAAGGAGATAGAATATAAGGAAAGGCAGAGCAAGGAAATGAGAAACAAGTAATGATATGGCATTTGATAATTAAAGGTATAATTTCTGGACAAAATTGAAGGAAGGGTAATATACTCTCTAATTATTCAACAAAACTGAAACCCTCATTAAATCTGAGGTACTACTCGTTTCCAGGAAGAGCTTCGAGGAATCATTAGCCTACCAATTTGTAGACGAGAGAGTAACAAAGTAAGGTGGAGAAAAAGTAAGTAAGCAAGGAAAAAGATAGGGTTGATAATGTTGGTGAAGGTAAGGGTAACATTAGACAAGATAATCCGGTGTAAAGTAAGGTACGGTTAATAAAAGTAAAATGATAAAGTAATATAAGACTAGAAGAACAAAATTTGAGTCAATCTGAGTAAGGTAAGATTATAATTCAAGAGTGTATCAACCACCACACACCCTGAAGCATAATTATGTATACCAAGTTAATAATACTATGAGGGAAAATTCGATGGTTACAAATTCATCCATACCATGCCAGGAAACAAACGATCCCCAATACAGAAGTAGGGTTTTATCTGTTGTGTAGAAGAGTTTGGAGGACTCAGCAGCCCCCTCATTTCACCCACACCAGAGTAGAGTTCCCACTTAGGTATAATCAAGTGTGGTTGGTGGGTGAGGTGTGGGGGCTGAGTGGTGGTCGCCTTGACTCTTTGAAACCTTCCTTCACCTCCGATAGTTTTGTATAGGGGTGCCTCTCTTTAGTGTAGTGGGACGTAACACCTAGATCTTAGAGAGAGAGAGAGAGAGAGAGAGAGGAGAGAGAGAGAGAGAGAGAGAGAGAGAGAGAGAGAGCTTAGATAGCTATACTTAGACAGACACATTAGTACAGAGATAAATACTGTAGACATAGATAGAAATATTGATAGATACACAGAGAGACAGACGAAGAGAATGAATGAGAAAGAAACAGATTAAAAAGCGATAATAAATAATAAGAAAAACGAAATAATATAAAAACCAAAATTGAAAAAAGACAGAATGATAAAAGTTTGCCTCGGATCGATCTTGGCATGAAGCAACACACATGGATGGTCATTGAACCTAGGAATGCAGTAACTTCACCTACTTGTGGTCAGCTTATATGTCATAATTATACGTACGTTCGGTGCTACCCTGTGTGTGTGTGGGGGGGGGGGGGTGCGAGTTAGAGTGAATGAGTGAGTATGTATGTGAATTTGTAATAATAATAATATACGGTTTATTAAATAATAGCAGCTGGTAAGCTGAAAATTTACATATTACACTAAAACATTAATGGTAAAAATGAGAATAACACAAATACACATAAATACATATGAGAAAATAATAAATACATATTTAAACAAAGAAAATAATAGAAAACTTACTAGTAATACATACGCACATAAACGAGGAAATACACAGAGATTTAATAGTAATATATATATACATGATGAAGCAAATGGGTGTAGCTCTGGGGATCAGATAGGCCTAGAGGTGTGTAAAGTGTAAAACTGTGTGTAGGTGTGGATGAGTGCGGGTGAGCGGGAATGTATTGATCACTAGTTAATCTCTATTAATTTACTAATCAATATCATACTACAAGCGACACATTATGACCCACATATCGTTTCCTCATACCAATGTAAGTACAACACAGGCCAGCATGATGCACAGACTCATACTTAATGGTCTCCTTTTGTGTTGTGGAAGATGTGTGTGTGTGTGTGTGTGGGGATGGAGGGGGGGAGCTACTGACACCTTAACAAAATCTATGCTACAAAACCAACCCCACTCGTATTTTGAGGTACACACCATCTATTTCCAGGAATATTTTTAGTGGAATCAAAAACGTTTCAATTGGCCCACCACAGATGATCCCACTTAATTAACTACTACCATATGTATAAGTTCAAGAGGTTATAAGGGCTTTGGGTATGAATAAAGGAGCTAGATGTAGGTGCAATAAAAACGTGAGTGTGAGAGATGGGAGTCGAAATGAATGAATATAAAGGGTGACAGGACAGAGAGGGGGAGGAGAGTTCATTTAGAAGAGGAAGATAAATGAGGAGGAACAGCTGTAGGAAACGGTTGTACAGTGAATGGTGAGGTGAAGGTGGGTAGGTGTGAGGTAACAGGAAACGGTTGTACAGTGAATGGTGAGGAAAGGGTAGGGGTGTGGGTGAGGGTGTGGGTGAGGGTGAGGGTATGTGTGTGTGTGTGTGTGTGTGTGTGTGTGTGTGTGTGTGTGTGTGTGTGTGTGTGTGTGTGTGTGTGTGTGTGTGTGTGTGTGTGTGTGTGTGTGTGTGTAAACGGTTGTACAGTGAATGGTGAGGTAGGGGTGAGGGTGAAGTGGTGTGGTTGAAAGAAAGAGTTGTACTGTACAGTGAATGGTGAGGTGAGGGTTAGGGAGGGTGGGTGTGTGTGTGGATGGGGGGAGGGGTGTGTGGATGGGGAGGGGTGTGTGGATGGGGGAGGGGTGTGTGGATGGGGGAGGGGTGTGTGGATGGGGGAGGGGTGTGTGGATGGGGGAGGGGTGTGTGGATGGGGGAGTGGTGTGTGGATGGGGAAGGGGTGTGTGGATGGGGGAGGGGGTGTGTGGATGGGGGAGGGGTGTGTGGATGGGGGAGGGGTGTGTGGATTGGGGAGGGGGTGGTGTGGATGGGGGAGGGGGTGTTTGGATGGGGGAGGGGTGTTTGGATGGGGGAGGGGTGTGTGGATGGGGGAGGGGTGTGTGGATGGGGGAGGGGTGTGTGATGGGGGAGGTGTATGTATGTTGTATAGGAGGAGGAGAGGTGTCATGCAGTATATCAATAACAACAGAGGTAAGGAAATGTGATAAAAGTAACGACGAATAAAAAAAAAAAATATATGCTGTTGTTCGTTGATTCTCTCAGGGTATAATTATATGGCTTGATGGAAGGCAGGCACAACATCAAATAGTATAAAGTTATCCACAATTTATCAAAGAAAATTTTTTAATGCTTAATAACGAAATGCAAACCCAAAAATGTGCAGTAGAGAAAATTATTAATGCATTTATCACAATTTGTAAGGAAATTATTCTGGACAACAAACCACGTAACATATTACTTAATCTTTTCAGGCAATATGGTATCAATAGTAGTAGGTGAATTAGATCTAACTTATTTCGTCTCTTACTACACTGTACAATAATTCTAACCATGATTATGGAGTATATCCCACCCACCTCTTATTCATGAACGGAGCTGCTCCATTCTCATCTTTACAGTGTGAGTTGGTATGGCCGTTTGACTCAGTTACCTGCCGTCCAGTAAAGGTAGATCGGAGGAAGCACCCACCACCAGAAACGTCTTAAGGAATTATGAAAGCGGCTGTAAATATCTATGAGGGGCGTGGATTTGCACCGCTTCTAAAAATACCATCGAGACACTAAGTCATCATTCTACCTAAGACAAACGCCAGTGCTATCTCGCGTCTGCTCTACCTTCATAAAATATTTTCATTACCCCTTGGACAGCCCAAGGAACTTCTGGTACTAATATCCCAGTGCGTCACCAAGTGGGCATAATCTTCTCTCACATATTTCAATTGATTCTTTCCAAATATAGCAGCAACACCAGGTTAGTAATTGATAATGTGTCTGATTAGTGTTGGGATCACTAGACAAAGGGCACACACACATAATTCAACTGACTCTTACCAAATATAGCAGCAACTTCAGGTTAATAATTGATTATGTGTTTGATTCGTATTGGGATCGCTATGCAAAGAGCACACATATGCTGACACGAAAATATTAACACAAGTTTGTAAAGACGAGCACATGGAGATACATTTTTATGCATGGGAATATACACAGATGTTTTTACACAGAGAAACAGACACACATAATACATACGTTAATATCAAAACGCAGACACAGAAGGGAAAAGATGCATTCATCCACACAGAGACTTTCACTAAGGCACGACGATACAGAGAGCGCACGCACAGAAATATTTAGGCCACACCGAAAGTCTGTCCAAATTCACATGCATAACGTTTATCAGCCATGAATGCCCAAGATACTTTTTTTTTTTTTTTTTTTTTTTTCTTTACTTTAAGTTGATGGCATATAATCAATAGCTGATAAGTATAAGGCCAGATGTCTGTCACAGGGCAAGACAGCTCGTGACATTTATGTTCATAATTTACAATTCATAAGTTTGGTTGAGGGGAGAGCATACCTTTGGTACATTGGAGTGTCGTGATTCCTCTAAAGTATGCCAGGAAACAGAACCAGATTAGCAAAAATACTGGTGGACTGTTGCTTAGAATAGTTTGGAGGAATCAGTTGCTCCAGATTTACCAACACTGTACTACCCCTTTATTACCCCTAAAGCGCACTATTGAGCCCAGTGTATTTTAGGGGAGATTCTTTTGAGGGTAAATTGTTTGACTATTGATTCCTCCAAACTATACCACGAAACTGATCCCTCATTAAAGTAACATTAAGGTCGTCTGTTTCCAGGCATAGTTAGGAGGAATCGTAGGCCTTCCAATTCAACAAGAGAATCTCACCTTAAATATCACAGCACTACACAATGATTCGTGCACATCTTTGAAGTAACAACACCACACAAGAAGTTTGGTATATTTGTGAAGGTTTTCCTTAAGGACCCTGTGATCGTGTATAATACTTGGTGGCTTCTGATTCCTCCTGACTACTGTATGTCACGAAACAAGCTCCTTCAATATAGGTGGTGTTTCGTAGCAATGTCTCAAGTACTCACCAACCTCCAATTTTCTGTCTACAACAAATGGGTCCTTAAGTGCTTACTACTTTATAAGCTGACCTGGCAATATAAATCTCTACAATGTCATTTTAACCTGTACAAGCAACCAACGGAAGAATAATGCTACTAAAAACTTGTGTTGAAGAGATTATTTCTGGTACCACTTGCCTTGAACGAAACAGATAAATTCAAGAAAAGAGAACAAACTGTATTTCCATAAGTGTTATTTATGTTTTGTTCATGCTCCTGCTACCAGAAAAAAAAAATCTTCATTCATTCAAAACAAGAATAGAACACCCATGATTTAATAAAGGATGACCGAGTGTACGATAACCTTCAAACGTTTTCATATTAATAAGAAACTCGAGCAGATGTTTAACCTTTCCTTTTCCTGTACTCTTACGACGGTAGTTTTTCTTTGATGAGTAAAAACCAGGTTACAACTCACTAAAGACAATGCAGCTAATTTCAAACGTTTTCATACAAATAAGTGACTCAAGCAGATATTTAACTCTTCCCTTTCCTGTACTCTTACGACGGTGGTTTTTCTTTGATGAATAAAAACCAGGTTAAAACTCACTAAAAATGCTGCTAAACTTTGTAATAATCAACTCAATACAGCTCACTAAAAATGCAGCTAAACTTAGAAATGAACTCAATACAGCTCACTAAAAATGCAGCTAAACTTGGTACAAATGAACTCAATACAACTCAGTGCTAGAGAGAAGCCATGACATGTTTCCCTAAGTGGTCCTCCTTCTCACGTGTAGAGAAACTTTTGTCCTCAACTGCACATGCATTACACTCGCACGCACACAAGCAAAAACTACAGTCGCACGTGTCCCCTTCACAAGCGCTAAAACTGGCACGCACACATAAACTCACACGAATATTGGGGACACACACACACACACACACGAACACAGACACACACACACACACACACACACACACACACAGGGGCACGCACTCAACCAATAAAACATGAACACTTACTCTGGGACGCAAAAAGGTACACACACACACACACACAACTCACACACACACACACACACAACTCACACACACACACACACACACAACTCACACACACACACACACACACACACACACTCACACGAACACACAACTCACACACACGAACACACACAACTCTCACACACACACACACACACACACACACACACACACACACACACACACACACACACACACACACAACTCACAAACACACACACACACACACACACACAACTCTCTCACACACACACACACACACACACACACACACACACACATAACTCACACACACACACACACACAAACATAGCATCCTAGTTCATCCCTGCAACCCGCTCGCAGCCTCACGCTCATCTCTCTCGCCTTTCCATCCTCACGTTTCATGACCACCCAGCCTCCCTCCTCTTTCCCCCCCCCCTCCTCTCTCCCTTCTTCGTTGCCCCTCCTCCTCTCTTCAATACTCACAACATCCATCTAGTTTCTGTCTCTCTGTCTCTGTCTCTGTGTGTCTCTCTGTGTTCTCTCTGTGTGTCTCTCTCTCTCTCTCTCTCTCTCTCTCTCTCTCTCTCTCTCTCTCTCTCTCTCTCTCTCTCTCTCTCTCTCTCTCTCTCTCTCTCTCTCTCTCTCTCTCTCTCTCTCTCTCTCTCTCTCTCTCTCTCTCTCTCTCTCTCTCTCTCCTCTCTCTCTCTCTCTCTCTCTCTCTCTCTCTCTCTCTCTCTCTCTCTCTCTCTCTCTCTCTCTCTCTTACACTATTCCACTTCAATTTTATCTCCTTCACCATTAGGTCCCGCTGGTGGTATTGCAATGCTCCTGTCGTATGTGTGTGTGTGTGTGTGTGTGTTTTTTTTTTTTTTTTATGGTGTGTGAATCATGAAAAATATAGTTGAAAAGTGAAGGCAATCATGTTCACAATAATGTATTATATAAGATCATATGGAGGCTTATGAGAGAGAGCGATGAAGAAAATGATGCTGGGAGAAAGTGAGGAAGAAAATGAGGCTGGAGAAATGAATGGGAAAATGATGCAGGGAGAAATAAGGAAGACAATGAAGCAGGGAGAAAGTGAAGAAGACAATGAGGCTAAGAAAGTGAGGAAGCAAATGAGGCAGGGAGAGAGTGAGAAAATATAGGAGAATAGGAGAAAGTGAGGAAGAAAATGAAACTAGGAGAAAGTGAGGAAGAAAAAAATGAAACCAGGAGAGAGTGAGGAAGAAAATGAAACTAGGAGAGAGTGAGGAAGAAAATGGGGAAGAATATGAGGCAGGGTGAGAGTGAGAAAGAAAATGAGGCTGGGAGGGAGTGAGAAAGAAATATGAGACTGGTGAAGGAGAAGTGAGTAGTTGAGTCTAGGAGTTAATTAACCTTTTAGCAACAGCTGATGACTTTTTCTAATATAAACTTGAGTACTTTCGTGTCTGGAGAGTAGTGGCGCCTCTGATGTTTATGGGAAGAGATTAATTAATGATCTCAGAAACACTGGATTACGTCCTTAATTAAACGGATTCATTATTAAACCTTCAGTAGTTCTATGTTACGTGAAACTTCCATAAGGCTGTTAGGTGGACTTAGAGGGAGTAATATAGTGATGAGAAATTTGGATGGACTGATTCCTCCAAACTACTCCGAGCAACATTATACCAACTGTATATTTATTTGATCTGGTCTGTTTCCTGGTCCAGCTTGGAGGAATCAGTAGTTCTCCAATGTACCAAAAGGATATCACTCTCCTTAACACACGATGAGGTGAAGGGGAAGTGAGGCAGGGGAACAAAGATTTGGTGTAATACAGGAAGGGTAGACCAGGGATAATGACAGAGGACGTCAAGGGGAAGGGGAAGGGGAAGGGGAAGAGGAAGGGGAAGGTGAAGGTGGAAGTGAGGTGCAAGTGTTCTGTACATACTGAAGAATGAGTAGAGGAGAAATGAAGGGAAGGGAAGGGTTAATGAGGTAGGGTGTACTGTACATACTGAAGCTATGAGTACAGAGTAGGAATGAAGGGAAGGTGGAGTGATGTAAGGTGTACTGTACATACTGATGCTATGAGTACAGAGTAGGAATGATGGGTAGGGAAGGTGGAGTGAGGTGGGGTGTACTGTAGGCCACATACTGGAGCTATGAGTACAGAGGTAGACATATTAATAACACAGTTTTCTGGGTCAGAACGAGGTCAGCTGATGTCAGAAGTAAAAGATATGTTCTTAGCAGTAATCAGCTTAACTTTGTTCGTTCGTAATCAGAAGAGTTAGTTCAGAATGCTAGCAATCAAACATAACAATTTTATTATATTTTAAACTTGGTAGGCTTGTCACCTAACTAATACCTACCCATTAATTACCCACAAGTTCATTTAAAAGTTGAATCATTTTTAATAATATTAATGTGGTTCCAGTGATAATGAACTCTTGCACTTGTCAAACATATATTTCACAGGGTAAATAATATATTTTTAAGTTTGTAAACATCATACAAATTAATCATGATACAAGTCCACCGAGTTTAGTTAATTTTCGAGGTTATTTTGTGTGGGTGAAAAGTAACAGTTTGCTTGGTTTAGTTTAGTCCCTTCATGTGTAACCAACCTAACCTTCTCGAGGGAAGAGGAGAGGTAGTGTTAGGTAGGTGAAGATT